>PVJO010001693.1:0-163823 GCA_004026905.1 Hystrix cristata | reverse complement strand
GGAAGATCCCCAGTAGGGGAATAGCTGGGTCAAATGGAACCTCCAGTTGTAGTTTTTTGAGGAATCTCCATATTGATTTCCACAGTGGCTGGACCAGTCTACAATCCCACCAGCAGTGGAGGAGTGTTCCTTTTTCCCCACAGCCCCGCCAGCATTTGTTATTGGATAATTTATCCATATTTGTGGTTCTTTCTGGAGTGAGGTGGAATCTTAACGTTGTTTTGATTTGCATTTCTCGAATGACTAGTGATGTTGAACATTTCTTCATATTTTACTTTGAAAAAAATCCTTGTCACCTCCTTACGTAAGTGAACAAGGGAAACACCTATTGTCAAAATAGTATTAGAAACATAAAACATTTGTCTTAGAAGGGTCATATTCTGTAACTCATCTATTTTAGTATTTCTAATATACAAAGATTTCATTTTCAATGTGGAGTATGGTTTTTTGGAAATAAGATTCAAATTAATGAGACTTGGGAGGAGGCTGGGGGTCTAGCTCATTGGCAGAGTTCATGCTAAGCTTGCATGGCTTCAATCACTGCCGAGAGACCAAAACAAATAAATGAATAAACAAACCATGAACAAAATGCCTACTTTTGTATGTTGTTTATAAACCAATTCATATAAAAAAGGAAAAGGATCAAGCTAACATCTTACTATATTTTCTAGAAGGACTGTTAATATGTAAAGACCTCTGAGTCCCTGTTGTATCATAAATACCCTAACGTGGGAAGAGGTACACACATGGGACCATACACCTCCACCTGAAAAGGGCAAACGTTAGAAATCTTCAGCTACACAGTGCAGTGTCCAGAGGTGACACAGAAAAGACCCCTTGTATGAGCTTTTCATTGCCCTTGTGTTCTGCTCTTGTTTATCTGGATGACAGTTATAATACTGTTCTCAATTAGCACAGTAACAGATGAAAAGAGAAGCGAAGGAAAATCTATGATTTCTGGCTGGATATCCACTTGCCAGATGGGGAAGAACTAGGCCTTAGGCTAATTCTGCGTGAACAGAGGAGTTTGATATGTTCTTCCTTGAAAACCACAGTATGTACCCTGACTGAGATCTAGGATGATTTAGATGCTAGTTCGGAGGCACATGACTCAAGTTTTCCTACAGGTCTTGCCAGTCGACCCTCAGGCAGAGACAGCTGTTCTCTGAGACGGATAAAGCTACGGAGCTCTAATGTGAGGAGCAAGGAGGGAAGAGGGGCCAGCAGCAGGAAAGGCAGCCAGAATTCCAGGGTATTAGTCCCTTCCTCATTCCTTCCAGACTCTGGAACAGAAAGGTCAGCACCAGAGGCAGCTTCAAGGCCACCACTCGGGACACCACTGCACATACAGAACGTGCAGGCTCCTGCAATGAAGGGACAAAAAGTTGGTGAAGTCAAGGAAGATCAGTGGTGGAGGATGTATTAAAAAGGAATGACGACTGAATACATTATAGAAAGACGCCAAGAATATTTCAGAAGAGCAATGGTTGGGGAAATGGGTCCAAACAGGAATGAATCGAATTTGGTTTCAAACAAGGTAACTTTGTCATAGTGATGAATATAATCCATAGTCATAGGAATTAGGAAAATAACTGCTATTCTGTGAACTGGGACTCACGTTATATGAAAAATGTTGTGAAAGAAAACTGCAATGTTAGTAAGCAGGACTGGTTTTTCTATAAATAAATAATTTCTAAAAAAAACCAGTTGATTTTGACAGTATGTATGGGATAGCAAAAAGTTCAGACAGAAAGATGAGCCAGACAACTGTTAATTTTACTAAAAGAGCAGGGCACGAAGAGCCAGTGGTAATCAGTGAAACTCAATTCCCACTACAAGAGCAGCAACTTCTGGATATCATATATAGAAGGCCAATTTAATTACTTGTTTATTGGTTTGTTCATTTCATCAATTTAAGTGTTAATTTATTCACTTCACCGACACCAATTGCATGAGCCATACCAGATCCTAAGAATTCGAATATATAACATAAATGGTTCTTACTTCAAGAAATGTGTAGTCCAATGGGGTGAAGGTGCAGGGAGAGGGCTGAGTGCCTCACACAGCCGGCATCTCGTCAACTGCTTTAGGTTGATTCTCATGAAACCTGCAGCCCAACTCGCAGTGGAGATAGTGTTACTGTATGACAAGTGATGGATCAAAAGCCAGAGAAAGAAAGCTGCTTGTCAGACATTATGCAAGAAATAAATGGCGGCTCTGAGCCTCAATCCAGTCTTTGGTTGGAAATCAGCTACTTATTAAATTGAATTTATATAGAGATTTACCACAACATAAGTACGATGCAGTTCTCTGTGTTAATATGTGTGAAGTACTTCCAGTACTTCCAAATGCTCTACATTTCTATATCACTATCACTATCATCATTATTATTTCTCAAAGAATGACATGGGAGGGGGAATATTTTATTGATTCAAAATTAAATCATCAGAGAAATGTAATGCAGGATAATACAAAATGCACAAAATAATTTATAGGAAGACTTCAAAGACCTATTTTATTCCCTCTGGCTCAGAGAAAATGTTCCATATATATCCCTAGAATTTTAGGGGCGCTCAGGGGAAAAAGATGGAGGAGCAATGCACTGCGGCACCACCTCTCCCTGGAGAATCCACTGCACAAAGGGACAACCAAGGAAAATGTCATGGTAAGCAAGGAGGAGTCCATGTCCCTGTGTCCAGACTGAGATCCCAACTGGTGAAGGTGGGAAGTCAAACAGAAACATTCTAACCTCATGCTGTCTGCATTCTGGCCTCTGTAAGAATAGGTGAATGTGGCACAAAGAAAAGAAAAGCAGATTTGCTTGAAAGATAAGGATGGAAAGAGAATATTAACAATATCATAAAAAGGCGATGTTGAGGATATACTTAATATAAAGCATGCATAGTAAAAAAAAACAAACAAAAACAAAAAAGAGTACAAAAACCTTCCTTTCCCCATGACTGTGGTTTGCTTTCGGTGGTTTCAGGTAACTACGGTCAACCGTGCTCTGAAAATATTAAATGGAAAACTCCAGAAATAATTCCTAAGTTTTAAATTGCATACTATGCTGATTAGCATGAAGAAATCTCATCCCTTCCTGCTCTGTCCCCAGAACTATCCCTTTCTCCAACATATCCAGGCTGTACGCACTATCTGCCCAGTAGGCCTTTAGTGTTAGTCTTAGTCAGCAGACAGACTGTCAGGGTAATACAGTGTTTATGTTCGAGTAACCCTCAGGCAGTACCCTAATACTGTATCACAACACATCACCATGCCTGTAGGATTCACCTCACTTTATCTCATCATGTAGGCATCACGTCATCTCACATCAGCACAAGAAGGACGAATACAATACAATAAAATGCGGTGAGAAAGACTATGTTCATATAATTTTCATTACAGTATATTGTTAAGATTATTCTATTATTGCGTGTTGTTGTTTATCTCTTACTGTGCTTTACACATAAACTCTACCAGAGGTATGTATACAAAGGAAAAATTATATTTATACAGGGGCCAGTACTATCCCCAGGTTCTAGGGTTTTGGAATGTATCCCCAGAGATAAGGGAGTACGAATGTAAAGTCATGTGAGTTTACATTTAAATTTTCCACTGTTACAAAACCACCCACAAAAGTAACCGCAATTAAAGTTGGACAGGAATTGGCACCATTCAGACTGAGGCATGCAGATATCCAACAACAACTACAAAGAAGTATAAACTGAGAACAAAGGCCCACATCTTTTATAACTTAATTAGACAAGCAGCGTTAGGACTGAGGAGTTGCTGGCCATAATTACTTCTGCTTTTCTAAAAGCAAAGAAAAAAAATGATATGTAATGTACTGTGGAGGAAATAAAATACAGTGATTTAATATATCCCTCTCAAAGTTTTTCCCTTCCACTTGTATTTCAGAGAAGGACGAAACACTGCTAAGCAATGTATTGTATCTGAGAGAAATGGACTTACCAGCCATATAAATAAATAATATACATCATCTACAAAAGAAAGGAGGTCCTTGCTAGAATATTGCTATCATATTTTTTCCTGGCTTATAGTTTAGACATGGAATCTTAGTAAGAGAAAACATGATCACTAAAAGAGTCTTTCAGTTTGGATTAAAATTACAAAGTTAAGATGGGTCCCTGCCTAAACAGTGGCAGTTATTTTATTTCATATTTTATAACTGTATCAACAAGAGCCTTCAGGATGTTTTAAACTAATTGCAGTTTGAGTGGATGTATTAAATACACCTCCGGAAGGAAGAGGAGGACAGCAGAACTCCAACAAAAATAACACGAATGGATCTTGAAGCTCGTTGCTGTTTTTCACTGTTACGAATGACATCAATGGCTCTGTGAAATACAAACTGTCTTGCTATAGTAGGAATTCTCTAAACAAAAGTCCTCAAGAATTTCTGCTAATTGGTTCCCGATCTGAGAGTGAACTGCAGCTGAAGTGGACTGTACAGTAGCTGAAAGCTTAGACTCTCCCACCATCTCAGCTCTTCACATCTCTGACTCTTCTTCCCCGAGTCTTTGTGAAGGAAACAAAGTTCTTTAGATAAAGCAAACTGCTTTAAAAGATTGTGATCTTACACAGGCAAAGACTTCTTTCTTCCTAACTTCTCTTTCTCTGTGGCTCAAGTCTCTGTCCACGAGGAGGACGTGGCCTCTGTGCAGTGGGGCTGCACGATCAGCATTCTGGACAAGACCCAGAGGAGCCGCTCCAGCAGAGACTGCAGAACCAAAACCTGCCTGGTGAGCAAGGAGAACAAATCCTGCGATACCGGGAACTCGGGAGGTGACCTTGGAGAAGTCCGCTGCATACTCATATGCACCAAGGTTCTGAAGCCACCTGCAGGCAAGAGTTTCGCTTAACATGACCTTTCTTGAAGTTATCGGACCAGGTTTCCCTTTTGTGGTAAGTTTAACAACTGTGACCATGAGGAGGAACAGCAGCTTACAGTGTGAGAAGGAGAAGCAATCCTCGCTAACCTTTTTAGATGTTTCCTATGCATAGAAACCCTCAGAAGTGCTTTCCATGTACAACTTCTTTTAATTTGTATAACAACCTACAACATAGCTGCTAGTGTTTTCTCCATTTCACAGATGAGGAAACTCGGGCACAGAATGATTAAATGTCTTGGCAAAGATAGTAGTAATAAAGGATAGAGAAAGCATATGAACCCAGATGGCCTGGCTCTGGAGCTGTAAGCAATCACTATGCATACCACTTTACTTGCAGAATAAAAAAAAAAAAAAAAACCCACAGACTCCATGTATTATTAGTACCCCAGGATATTTTCGCCTACTATAAGCTGCTTGTTTGATTAAAAGAACAAATAAAAAAGCCCAGAAGTTTTGCAACTTGTACAAAATCACAGAAGAACTCACTGGCAGTACATGCCCAAGAAATTAGTTCTCTCCAGGAAGTACTTGCATCATCTGGCAAACACACAGGACAACACGTGAGGACAAATTTGGGATGGAGAAGCACAAACGTCCCCACTCTCAAGTGGCTGGATCTCTCCTCTGAGTCCCAGGCCTGAAAGTAGACACAGATCATCTCCACCTGGGCTACAGCACTAGCTTCCTAACCAGGCCCCTACAGGGAGGGACAAACAGTTAATCTATTATAAAAATACCAGGTAAAACATACAAGAAAATTATGGATTTTTATCAGGAATGAAAGATTCAACATTTAACACTCAGACTTTAAATTTACGATTTTATTTCAGGAATTTGTATGGTTCTTGACCATTTTCCATTTAACCACCTATAAGACCCACACAGGCATGCATGAGCACCCGGAGCACAGGTAAATAATCCATAGACAGCAAGCCAAAAATAAAAATTGTTTATACTTTGTGTTTCTCATATGAGAGAAACCCTGCTATAGTTAAGCTTCTGCATCTGATTTATTTCACTTAACATTATGGTCTCAAGATGCACCCATTTTCCTACAAATGACTCAAATTTATCCTTTCTCACAGCAGAGAAGTACTCTATTGGGTACAAATATCACAGGGAGATAGATCTTTTGCAATAGGGTAAGCAGCAGGCAGAGGGAACATGGAAATAAAAGAAATTAAGATGCACAATGTACACATACCAACTCCCTGCCATAATATAATCATTATGCATTGCAAACATGTACTAATAATTGGGGGGGTGGGTAATGTGCTGGGGATCAAACTTGGCCTTGTGCTTGCTAGGCAAGTGCTCTACCACTGAGCTAAGTCCTCAATCCCACTAATAAAATTTATTTAAAAGTCAAAAACCTTAAAACAAACAAAAGGAGTTGAGACATGTAAGTATAGTCCTATTATCCATTTGCTTTGTTATGGCTGAATTATCAGGCTTTGATCAAGAGATCCATCATAAAGAACATTTCAGATAAATTTCTTGATTTTATTTTACTGTTCAGTTCCATATACTTGACTTTGGCTTTGGTAAGAGAAATTTCCATTTGCAGTGTTTTCCTACTTAATAACAATTGTAATAATTGTGATTCTTTGTGCCAGTGGTACGGATATGTGTGGTGGAGAACTTCCATGCAGCTATTAAATTTTTCCTCTATAGCACAATGTATCTACTCGGAAGCAATCTTTTCCAGGCTTCTCGGATCTAAATGTACTTACTAGCACACACAAGCCATGTTTTTTTAAACCAAAGGGAAAGGGGTGAAATTATCGGTCTGATTAGTCTGCAACTCCCAAAACACTTAACAAATGATGAACAGTCTCAGCAGAAAAATGACATAAGTAGAAAAATTCCTAATGTTACCTGAAGAGAGAGAAGTATTTAACTTTCCTCTATATTATTTTTCTGCCAGATTTTCTCTCATTTTTACTGCAGCCCTATATCAGAAAATGATGCTATCAGTGAAACATTAAACATAAAAAGCATCAGATTATGTTTATGTCAAATTATATAAGCAAATTTAATTGATGACAGGAACACAGAAAATTTGGGTAAAAACGATAAAATTAGAATCTAAAAAAAAAAAAAAAGTAACTACAATCTTCCAGATGAAAATTTTCATAAACATTGTTTATGTTATAAAACTGTCACAGGTCAAAAGGCAGTTGGGGGGGTGTCCAGTGTTTTTGCTTCCCTATTTCCTTTCCCACTACAGTTTCAGTGAAGTAGATTCTTAATCACACTTCCAGGAAATGGATATCGCAGGCCCATCACAGCACTCCACCCTCCCCAAGGCCTGGGTGCAGAATGGGGCCCTTGATCCACCCCGGCCCCCTCGAACTCACGGCCGGAAGTGTCAGTAAATATCATCTGTATTTCTTCCAATTATAACGCACTGTAATCCTGCTCGCTTCACATATAGCTAATTTCTTCTCTGGGCCAAGCAATTGCATAGGAAGGAGACTTAAAATTCAGTTTATTTTTGACAATATATCTCGAGTTGATATTTTTACAACAAATCAGTATTTTTCAAATTTTTATATATGTAGTAACTTCTGATAGCCAGCAAACAACGAACCCACACGTGCTTACTAAGAACCTTCTATCCATGGTAATACAAGGAAGGGCAGAGGAACTCATTGAACTAGGTAATGCCTGGTAAAATTTGGGTCTATCTGGAGCCAACTAGGGTGGGGGCTGTGTGGCTAGAGGTCTTGTGTGTCTCCAGAATAGAGGTGGCAAAAAAAGGATAGTAAAGAAAACCGGACTGCAGACAGATGTAAGTGCTTTGCTAGGAAAAAGAGCATCCAAATTGACTAAAATACGGTAAAAAAGATGGAGTTGGTGAGGAGGGCCACCAAGTGAAGACCTTGGAGCTGGAGTCCCATCTTACTTGTGGGGTCAGGTACGGCTCTAGAGTGACTCAATACAAAGAAACAACAAGGTGTCTGAAGAATCACAGACACCCATGTTAACAACGCCAAAGTAGGAAAGTAAAAAAAATCAAGATATGCGATGTACGTGTACCAATTGCCCATGATAATGTAATTATTATATCTAACAAACACGTGCTAATCAGAAAAACACTAAGATGCATAAAATGGAAAGCAAGATTAGGAGTGAGACACTCATAATTATTGCCATGGTTAAATCTAAATGAGTCTTCAAGCAAAACAAATCTCCTCATTGCAAATAATAAAAGTTCACTCCTCTTCACCCAAGAGTGAGGGCAACAGAAGGCAAAGCCTCCCAGATTGAGGGGGATGAAGTATCACTTTCAGACAGTCAGGCTGCCAATAAGATGAGAGGATGGGAAGGAAGGAAGAAATAGCAGATATCTGATCACACTGAAGTGGAGGCCTAAAGAGACTATGAGAAAGAGGTAAGAGGTATGAGACAGAAACACCATTGAATATGGAGAGAGTACTACACAGCCATAAAAAAGGATAAACTAGAGTCATTTGTATATAAATGGATGTTCCTTGAGAACATACTTTAAGTGAAATAAATCAGACACTCACGAGTACACATCAAATCGTCTCTCTGATATGAGAAACCATAACTGTAAATAAGGACAAAGAGGTGTAATAGATATTATATAAAAGGAAGATAATATACAAAGGAGAGGAGTACTAGAAAGAAAGAAGGGGAAAAGCAGAAAAGCAACAAAGGAAAGAAAAGGGAAAGGGAAAATATGGAAAATTATGAATAAACCTGCTGTAAATAGGGAGGGAGGGAACAGAGGGGAGGGGGGTGCATTTTAAACCAAGATGCATCATGTACAGGTACAAAATAAATGTGATGAATGTAACCATCATAGGTAATATGTACCAATACATGTTCTTGGTTTAAAATAAAATAAATAAAAAACTATTTTCAACACTTATAGAGCAAATCACAAAGATAAGCATTAGAGTGGAAAAGGAGCTAGGAGAATATGTCTGATAACGATGTTTATAGATTAAGTATAGGAGACCTAAACAAAACATACACATGTATATTATTGAATATGTCACTGAGTAATTTGTATACAAACATAAATACATAATTGAATGATTTAAGATTCAGTGACATTGGGGGCATCACAAACATATATGAAAATTGTTCGATTATATATAACTGAATAATTTAAGGGTTCGATGACACTGGGGAAGTAAGAATAGGCAGTTGAAAATTAGAATCAGACTGTTATCTACAGGTTCCCTATAAGTACCAGCAAGATAGTTGGCAGGAATGACAGGCCTTCCTGAGCCTGGTGTGGGGAGAACAGGTAAGAAGAAAGGATACTCTTAGACGGCCCATCGGGAATTGTGGTCAGGGTGATAGGAAAGGCAGAACATAAAGCAGAATGGAAAAGGAAGTGGAGCATGTTCTTCATGCAGCCAGGCACTCTAGAGGGCTGCAGGAGGTCGGTGCAGCTGGGGGCAGGCAGCCCTCTGCTGCACAGAGGCACCCAGCCCCAAGTTGCATTCATCCGTCCGCTACTAATAGAAAGCACTCAATACAAAAGTAAAATGGAAAGAAAAACAAATTAAATATAGAAATATCATTCTAGGACCTGCATATATTTCTGCACATTGCCACAGGGAAGAAGAACTCATAAAACACATTATGTTGTTTGCAAAGTAGCCTGGCTATCGATTTAATATGAATTATGGAGGGAGCAGATCTAGTGCATGATTTCCCTGAATAATTTATTTCGGGGAGCCCCTAGTGTTCACAAACAGGAAACCTAGCAAACAGCACATTGAGTCACTAGCTTTGAGAGGCCAGGTGCAGTAAGCAAATGTGGAAAGCACCAAAGGAAAAGAAAAGGGAGAACCTAGCAAAGCAAGTGACTTCTTCATAAAGTTCAATAAAAGATCTACCAAAGCTTTTGTTTTACTGATGTGTTTGTTCAGCAAGTGGCAGCCCTATAGACAACCAGAAAATGACTGCTTTTATCAAGCCCAAGAGGACCTAGTTACATAATGAAAACATGGCAATCCCAGGGCCTCACACAATACAAACAAAAACTATCAACAAGGACAAAAAGTGAGTTGGACTGAATCAGAGCAAGTAAATAAAATAGACACTCTGAAGGGTAATCAGTATGCCCAAGTAATGGGCTCTGGACAGCTGCAGAACTTGAGGAAGTCTAGCACCTTTTTTGTTTGTTTTGGTACTGAGGATTGAACACGGGACCGTCAGGCTGAGCTATTTTACTGGGCTGTTTCAGTTCTCATTTTGAGATCATTTTGCTAAGTTGCCCAGGCTGGGCTCAAACTTGGGATCCTCCTGCCTCAGCCTCCCACAGTGATCGGATTACAGACATGTGCCATCACGCCCAGCTTCTAGAATCTTTAAAGCCAATTAATTTCCTTAAAGGAGATAGCAGGTATCAAAGTCAGAGGGCAGAAAGGAGCAGTGTTTATTAATAATAACTATTTTTAACAAAACAGACAATAAAACCTGAATACAGTCATGATCATTGCACTGAGCATCATTGTAAGCATCAATTATAGCTTTCTTTGACACTATTTTTTAAGTAATTACACCCATGTTTTTTCTGGATTGACAGGCATAGTCCTATTACTAGCTTCTGAAGCCTAAACCAGAATATAAATATGGGCGGAGGGGAGCAGCCATCTCCCAGGGATGGAGTTAACTAGTGTCGCACAGCACACAGCCTGACTTGATCTAACTCCTGAGCTTTGGCTGCTTCTCTGTTCCAGGCTTACATCATAACTACTAGGCTTCGGTTCTGAGAGTCAACGGTTTCTGAGTTCTGTTAAGATTCCTTGGCTGGCAGACACTCAGTACATTTGGGGCCCTGACTTTAGCATCACATTGTCAGAGTTTTGTTTGATTTTCCTGCTGTCCGAGGGAGTCAAGATGATGAACAAAATTGTGTGTGCGCACACGTGCTTGTGTGTGTCTGGGGGGTGCAGTGCCTGTTGTTGGGGGTTAGGAGGGAGCATGAAACTGGAAGACATGATTAGGACATTAGGTGTGGAAAAAGCCAATCCAATGAAAACTTTGGCTTCTCCTCCAAAATAATTTGGAAGTTCATGTAGACAGAGCCCTAGAATTTCTTGGGACACGGTTTGACACCCACTTTCTATGTTGCCTTAAAAACATACGCCCAAGCAGTCTCCAAATACAAATTACTGGTCTACAGATAGGGAAAACTGTGTCCTACCTGACAAGACCACTTCAATAAGGTCGCCTTCCTGGATGTCACTGGCCGTTTTCACCATCTGAAGGATGTTTTCAGAGGTGGGGTCGTGGCGAAAAAGCAGGATCTTATCATACATTCCATAGAAACCACACTCGGGGAACTGCAAACAGAAATACCATGACAGTTGAAACAGCAAAATCCTCCTAAATATTTTGTTTCAATAAATGTCAGGGCATAAATGTAAGCTAATTTTTAAAGTTCAAAGTATATAAAACATTCAACTTTTAAAAGTGAATGACAGAGTTGATATTGAGAAGACTCCAGCTAAAGAGAGATAAAACAGGAGATTATGATAAGATGCAAAGAAGTTCCTACCACAAGATAGTTAGGAAATACAGTAGGGAGGGAAGAATGCAGCAAACCGATAGCATAAAAGTGGGAGTCAGTTTATTACCATCTCTACTACATAAAACTGGGGCAATTTGTCAAAAAAGAGGTTGATCTGTTTTGGCATACTCAAAAATAAGAGATGACTCAATAAAGCTCAACGCATTGCCTGTGTGGGCAGAAGCACTATCTAGCTTGTTTGACTCAGGAAAGTACCAGAAAAGACAACGCGACTCTCCCTTCTGCTGCTGCCTGTACTTCCCTCCATTCAGTTTTGAGCGGTCTGTCACTCTGCAGCCTCATGAGCAGGGTAAGGGAATGTCCATCTGCCAGCCTGGAGGATTTTCATTAAAACCACTGAGGCTAATATGTGAAACAGCGCTTCTTGTACGTGACTATCTCACATAACTGCTGAGGTCTGTTGCTTATTTGCAATGTGGTGGGAAAGGCCTGGAGGTAAGAAAAGAGCAAATTGTCTCTTTTAATCCTGGAACTGGAGATGGGTCTGACGCCATCAATGTATATAGACTTTCTCCGACTGTGAGGGAGAAATGTTCAGAATTTGATACTTTCTGAAGATAAACACAACATATTGTAAATCTCTCTTTCCTTTTTCTTATTCATAAAATTAGGACCTACATTCATGTGAGCCATTTGTATGAATTAGAATAAACATATTCAGAACACTTTCTTGCTCTTAAGAGTCTGTGCAGATGACTAGGCTTAAAACTACTTGTGCATGTCACTTAGTAACGTTGACTTCCCTAAAATAAACACCACAGCTGAAATGATGTCACCGCTTCCACTGTACTAATTAAAAGAAAAAAAAATTAGCTCACTCTTTTTGGAAATGTCTCCAATATTATTTTGTGGTGCCGGGGGATCGAACTCAGGCCCTTGTGCTTACAAGGCAAGCACTCTAATCACTGAGCTAAATCCCCAGCTGTCTCCAATATTATTAAAGCACAAGAAAAGAAAGGGAAACCTAAAATATCGTTCCTCCAATCACAAAAACAATGGACAGATCATGAATTATTTTAAAATTCAACTCATTGAAGAATAATTTACATGAAATAAAATGGATGCAAGTCTCTATGTCTAGGAGTTTTGACGAATGTAATATCCATGCAGTCCATGAAACGTTTTCATCAACCCTAACAGTTTTGTCGCAGTCATCACCACCCAGTATCTCAGCCCCATGGACGGATCTACTTTCTGTCACCATAGATTAGTTCGTGTACCACAGAATTTCATACAAATAAAATCATGTGGTATGTTCTATGTACTTTGTTTGGCTGGCTCATTATAATGCGTTTAAGATTCACTTGTACATACTGCATTTAAGGGTCATCTCTTTTTATTATGATTATTTCATTAAATGGATCTAGCATAATTGCTCCATAAATGGACACCTGTTCTTCCCCAATTTCTGGCTACTACAAAGAAAAATGTTAAGAAAATTTACATACAAGTGTTTCAGTGGTCCTATCTTTTCATTTCTTGGTCCGATGTAATCCAATTTACTTGTTTTGCTTTGTTTCTTGTGCTATGGGATCCCCCTCACAATAAATTCTTGTGGATAAATACCTAGAAAAAGCATTGCTTTATCATATAAGTGCATGTTTGATTATATGTTTATTCTCAGGCCAATACCACATTATATTTATTATGGTAGCTTTATACTACACTGGGAATTCAGGAAGTAAAAGCTCTTCAAAATTTTTACTTTTCGGGGTTATTTTGGAATATTTTAAGTCCTCTGAATTTTCATACACACACACACACACGCACACACATTCACATGTCTGAAATTTTGTTTTTAACCAATTGTATTACTTTACTATTTCTGGTCTGTTTCCACTAGCTGTTTTAATCCTCTTTATGGGTCACAATGTGTGTGTGTGTGTGTGTGTGTGTGTGTGTGTCTGTGTGATTAGCATCTACTACACATATACATCACTAGCATCCAATGAATATACTATTAGACAAATATGATTATAATATTACACATAATAAGGTATAAAATACAGGGATAGGGGACTTAGATCAGTGACAGAGCAATCACCTAGCAAGTGCAAGGCCCCGAGTTTGATCCCTAGCAAGCCCCCCAAAAGATATGAAATATTATATAATCGGAAGCTAAATATTACAGATTATAGTGAATAGTTGGAATTTGTTGTCTTTTAAAAATACTGCTATTTATCTTAGCAGAATATTAACTTACTCATACTGTACATCGCTCTTACCCTTTCTAGAATTATTTTTAAGCTTTGTCAGGCCAGTTCTATAGTAGTTTTTGCTCTAAGGATTGTTTAGCCCTATTATAATGTTAATGAGGATTTAACTTCACTCACTTCTACAGGATGCACCAAGTGCTGAGTGAAATCTCTCCTATTTGGTAGAAACAAATGTCTCTAAGCCCTGTGTGAGTTCTGGGATGCAGTCATTTCATAGCTTCCCAGCAGCTGCTTTTTTTCCTTCCTGAAAGATTTTTCATCTATATACAGATTTATATTCGGTCTAATACCCACGTGGACCCTTATATAGATTTCTAGAGCTCTTTGTTTACACAGGTCCAATCTTTCCAGCATTCTTTCCCCCAAAATCCTGTCAACTTTTTCCTTCTTCCCAGGATCACGATTCAGAACGACATACTGGCCAATGTTTAAAACAGGCGTGTTATAAATCTGTGTTGTCTGCTATTTGTTTACAGCAGCACAACATGTCCCAAACTAATCACTCTTTCTGGGCGGAAGCCCCTCAAGTCTCATGTGTTTTTACAATACAGAATACTAATCTTGTCCACTCGTTACTTCCTCTACCAAATTTAGGTAAACTTCACTTTCCAGAAACATACATTAAAGAAAACTAAAATCTCCATGATTGCTAAGACAGCATTTTTAAAATTTTTATATTAAAATGAAATAAAAATACAAATATTAAGAATAATCACATAATAGTCCTTAGTTTGAGCTCCACTGGTTTAAACTTTGACAGGATTGTCCCAGCATAGAACACAAATGCTCTTCAAAATTTAGGATGTTAATATGTGTCTATATTCTGTTGTCATATCCTCTCTTAACCATGGGTCTTGATTCTCATTTAAGATGGTAGACAAAAAAAGAAAAAAGAAAGAAAAGAAAAGAAAGGAAAACGATCCAGTGGTGGACTGGAAAAAGAAAGTAAGAGCTAGAAAAGAGATAAAACAGCAAATTGTTTCTCTGAAGAAAAGCTAAACTGTATAGATACTGCAAACAAATGTTTAACAAATGGGCTTGTTTGGGGAAGAGTCACGTGGGAAAACTGAAGAAGGTACACAAGAGACAAAGACGGGGGTCAGCACAGCTTCCGTACAGTCTGGCTGTACGCACATTTCTCTCGCTTTCCTCAAGGATTTCTCTGTATTCCATTTCCTCCTGGCCCTGTAATGTTTGCATCTGAACGTCATACTCTATGCTGTGCTTCTTTGTAAAATCAGGGTGTTCAAGTAAGATTTGAATGCTTCACAACCTAATTATTATCTTTCTTCCTCATGGTGACTCAAAATATTTAAAAAATATAGAACAGGTAGAATAATATCAATAATACGTCACACATGTTCTAAGTGTTTATGCTGATAAGCAGCACTGTATGAGTGACTGAAGCACGGATATCTTCACTCCCAAATTTCTTCACAATGTTTCATGAACAAGCCTTTTCTCTCTTCAAGTCACTCAAATAGGCTGTAGGGCCTGACAAAGCAGGGCACTCCACGGACACTCCTGAGTGGCTTCCCTCTCAGGACACTTGGCATGGTAGCACAAGCTGAAGGTTCAATTATTTTTTCAGATTTTTATCTTTTTTAGCAGAAAAACATGCCTATGTGTTACTGACTATGAGAGGAAACACATTTCTTCTATGTAGCATAATATTCTACTTGCATACAATATACGGTAAGACTTTCAAAAATCATATTTAACGATGATGTCTGGGAGGTGAAAAGTGTAATGTAACAATGGCTGACAAGCAGAATGAGAACATATTGGGGGAAAACGCTCACTGAACAACATTCCCTAATTTGGTCATAATCATCTGTTTTTATGTGAAGGTGTGTGAGCTTTGAAATCTGAAAACCCTCATTAAACTAAACAAGCTTTCTAAAAGGCTCGGAGGCTTGTAAACTCAGCTGGAGCTTATTACAAGATCAGTCCTGTGTTTCTCACAGGCTTTGTGGTTGTGAGTGCAAATATCTGAGATAAGTGATTTCAAGCTCTCTCCAAGTTTGAGTCTAACAAAACTGGCCACTGTGAAAATATGGCCAACAATCCCGGCACTGCTCCTAAGCCCTTTAATTCTACCCTATGCTGGAAAAGTCTATCCTGCTGTGTGTATCATTTGGCACAGAGCACAATTTACTGTTACATTTCACTATAAATTTATGGCTGGCCAGACAATGTGCTCCAGAGTAGAATAAATACATGTTTTAACGAGTGTCTGAAACGCGACCTGGCCAACAGGAACTCTAAAGAACAAACGGTGCCTTTTCATACTGGAGGCCAATCACAAAGGGTGAGGAACAAGCAATACTAGAAACAAATTAATCCATGACTCGGTCAAGTGGAAATAAAAAAGAGAAAAGACATAAAGAGAGGGATGGCCCAATTAGGAAATGGAAACACTCGGGCAGTTTACTTTTGATAAAAAGTGAGTACTGGACAAAGGCTGGAATTTAATAAATTATTCAGATGGATACACAATCCGTTAGGCAATTGAACACTACAGTCCTCTCACTGAACACGATTCCCGAGTCATTTTCCAAGAACATTTCCTGTGTACAATATTAGTGCCACGCCGGGTCACTCTTAAATGAGAATAAATTATTATTAAAAAGCTATCACTTACTAACTCAGTAAATATATTATCTACACATTGTTCTAAGAGTAGAGGGACTCAAGGTCACAGTATGAACAAGTTATTTTAGGCAAGAGTGCCTAAATCATTGGGTGAAAATGCATTTCAAGCTTCTCAGTGGAGTAGTTTTAGCATCCAGCAGTAAAGAGCAGGAAAGTGAAGCAGTTGGAAACTGTTCTGAACATAATAGATCCTTAGGTTATCTGAAAAATGTAAGAGAACCAAGAGGGCAATCACCAACTTGTATTATTAACTTCTGCCTAGAAAATGAAGCTATCTTCTTTTTAATTGTGCTCACACTTTAAAAAATCCTGTAAAATATCGTAATTTTTAAGTACAGTAATGAAAAAACAAGTATTTAGTAAATTGGGTAATTATCATGTTATAGAACTACGGCTATAACAACAACAAAAATTTATGGATATTTCAAGCCTACAACCACAAATACTAAAGTTTCACTTAGAAACACAAGTTACAAAGTACAAATAAAAGAATGAAAGAAAAATGTAAAAAAATCTGTATTATTTGGTATATATTTCTAAAATTCATTCAAATATAGGCACAGGCTCTGTTATTGGGTAGTTTCATCTCCTAAAAAGGAAGCACAAGACAAGAATTCCACACAATGACCAAATATCTATGTGCCTAGTTTCTGAATGTGATCATAGCAAAGAGAAAGCAAAAGATAAATTCTAAACCATTATTTTTTTTTCCCTCTTTTCTCTTTGTCCTTCCCCTTCTTCAACCTCTGGCACCTCCAGTGTCTCTACTAGTCCCTTGCAAGCTAGGTAGAAAATGAAGGGCATTCTATAATATGATCACTACAGTCATCATCAAAGATACAGCTGTGCTATCTTTTCTGATGGCAAATTTTAATATAGGTTCTGGTTGAATTAAGGAGCTCTTGGTCCAAAAGATCTGATTTCTGAACATAAAGTCTGCTTATTTCATGAAATAAAATTGTTTATTTTCATAAAAATAACTTTAAATTTTATTTTTTATTTTTTACCAAGAGCATGTATTGGGTACATTGTATACACAATGATCACATTCATCATGGTTATTTTGTACGTGTACATGATGTATCTTGGTTTCCCCCCTCTTCCCCACCCCTCTCTCCTGCTCCCCCCTTCCCTATTTACAGCAGGTTTATATTTTTTTATATTTTTCCATTTTTTCCCTTTCCCTTTTCTTTCTTTTTTTCTTCCTTCTTTTCCCCCTTCTCCCTTTCTAGTTTTCTTCTCTTTTGAATATTATCTTCCAGTGATATATGCACAACTATGCTCATAGCAACATAATTTGTAATAGCTAAGTTGGAAACAACCTAAATGCCCAACAACTAAGGAATGGCTAAAGAAGATGTGGTTTTTCTACACAATGGAGTACTACTCCACCATAAAAGAGGATAAATTAGAGAAATTTGTAGGTAAATGGATGTACCTTGAGAACATACTCTTAAGTGAAATAAATCAGACACTCATGAGTACACATCGAATTGTTTCTCTGATATGAGAAACCATAAGTGTAAATAAAGACAAAGAGATGTAATAGATATTATATAAAAGGAAGATAATATTCATAAAAATAACTTTAAAATCTTCCAAAACTTCCAGTTTCTGACATGATGTAGATCAAATGATACTTAATGTGTTGGAATAAGAAGATTCATTATACATTTCCCAAACCACGCAAAACTGTTCACTGGAGCCAGCAATAAACGGACGGTCCATTTTACTTTGATGTTTTCTGGGCCATGGACACGTACCCAAACACAGCTCACTCTGTCAGTCACGCCCCTTGCCTTTCTCTGTCTACAGCTCTTTCTTTCATACCAGCGCTCACTATCACATGACTCTGCTCCAAAAACCCAATGCTTCCTTCGGTAACGGATGCTAACACCAGGTGTCTATCAATGTCAGAAATCTTCACGGTCCAAATTTAGAAGGACAGAAGTCACTTTCATTAGTCCTTCTCTCTTCGCACATTGCCAAAAACCTTCCTATCCCATTCAAGATAGAACTTTACTGTCATTAAATTTGAAATCCCATTGTTTTAGGCATCATTTTCATCCATTACTTTAAATTTGAATCTTAATGTTATATTTCATTTATCAAAAATAAGTAAATAATATTAGTAAAAAAAGAAAGAAGGACTATATCTTCTCAAAGAGAGGTCTGCTTGGAACCCTTGAAATTAGAGTCTAAATTAAGTGTGAAATGGTAGATTTTGGCTATGAAATCCTAAAGTAGGTTACATTATGAGATGGAGAAATATGATGTATTTACTTAATCTTCCAGGAATAAAACTAGATGATAAATTCTTCTTTCTTGGACATATAGATATATTGATGTTTTGTATCAAACATCATTAAAGAAATCTAATAAATCATATGCTTATCTTCGAGGCTGCAGATAGCCTGTGGGACTAAGTGTGATGCCTAATTGCTGGTTGAAAGTTTTCTTCTATTTTAATTTCAATAATATTATCTATTAAACAGACAATATTGGTAGTAAGAATTTACTTAATGAATCATTAACTCTAATGTACCAACTTCTGCATATAGACTTTCTGGCAGTAGTTAAAATCATTATTTTGTTGTATATGATTTTTAAATTTTAAAATAAACATTCATAGCAAGCAATTACAGGTGGTAATAATTAATGAGAGATTCACCATTGTTGTGTAAAAACATATTATCCTGCATTATGCCTTGGCAGACTACTGGTTTGTGACAGCTCAGTAGATACTCTGAAATTATTCACACAACAGTAATTAGGTGTATGGGTGTGTGGCTTGGAAATGAAAAAACATACTTTACAGTCTGTCTCACTCCGAATAAAACTGGCAGCACAGAATACAGTAGAATATAGGTCATAAGGCTACATGTTCATTTATTTCTTTAGTGAATTAAAAATAATGGATGAATATAACAGGTAAAATGAAGGCTATGCCTACAACTAAAAAGGTTTAACTAAAAGTTAAGAATCATACACTTTAGAGGAAAAAAAATTCCAGTAATTATTTCCTTTTTTCATTTTAGAGATGAGAAAACCGACGCCCAGAACACATTAAGAACACCCCCAATGTAGCAATGCCAGGTTGTACCTCGAGGGCCAGGAGCCTAGTTTCCTGTGATCATTCTTTTTGAGCTTTTCCCCCAGTTCTCCTTCTCTCAGAAAGGAAGTACCGGAAGAGTGGTCAAACGTTCAGCACACAGTGATTTGGAACTGAAATCCCTGAGGACTCTTCTTTGCCAGGAAGGTCCAAACTCAGGCTCACAGGTTTTTATTTCTGAATAAAATCAAGATAAATGACTTAATGAGCTTCAAGCAACTTTCCCCTGCCAGCCTGCAGTTCCTACTAGATACATGAGGCCTTAAAAGGGTGGAGGCAGTGAGGTAGCCCACTGAATTCAGGCCAACAGTGGACTACAGAGACAGCAGTAACAGAAAAGCTGGCTAGGGTCATTAAGACTAAGGGCCACGTGCTTTCGACCTGGGCCGTCAACTAGGTCATTCTCATTTCTCCTGCCCTCTCCCATGTTGCACTGCTCCCGATGATGACAAGTGCATCTTAGATTTAGCAAATGATTCTGTTTAAAAGATAACTACTTAAAATAAAATATATTTAGTAAAAATCAGACATGACAGAACCTGTTAGTAACATTTAAAAGAGGTGGTTTATTTATAAAATTTTAACTGGCCTTTATAAACTTAGTTTTAATTTAATGAATCTAAAAATATAAGTGCAAATTACATTATACTAATATGGTTGTCCTTCATTTATCACCATTAGTGAAGATGGCAGTCAAATATATGCATTTTTCAAATTTAAAAATGATATATTTTATTTTCTAATTTCACTTTAGAAAAATTAATGGAAACTTTTTCAAATGTATTACTGAAGACTAAAGTTTTTCTTTATACCTAAAGGGCCTATAGTTCTACAAATAGTAAATATAGTTCTCTTATAATGCGATAATCATTTGAAGGAGAGATTATCACCCAAATAAGAAATACAGAAACAGAGAGGAAATGAGTTTGGAAAGTAAAATACCTTTTCCTGACCATAGTTACCTGACTAATCTATAACAGAGGAACAGGAATGGGTACGGATAGTAACCTTCCACATGGAGCTGAAAAGCCGATGCTATAAAATCAATATTCATGATAAGAAATCCCTCACCTGAATCATCATAACACATAGAAACACCCATTCCTTCTCTCAGCAGACACACGTACAAATGTATTATGGCAGAAGGAAGTGCTCACAGCCATTTAGTCACTCAATAAATATTGAGCGAACACGTAAGTGCTGTGTTTCTAGCTAGACATATAATGATAAACAAACCAGAAATAGTCCTTCATACTCACAGACTCACTGCCTAAGTAAGAGGAGGGCACACAAGCCAGAGAGAATAGGAACAGAGATATTATACAGAGAATCACATTAATGGGGGCATCATTTTAAGAAAGAATATAATAAAGGAGAATGATCTAGGTGGTAGAAGTTCCAGGCAGAACAAGCATCTGTGCAAAAATATCATATGTTCTTTGTTATTCTCATAAATATTAGTGCTAAGCCCTCTCAGATTAAGGA
Organism: Hystrix cristata; assembly: GCA_004026905.1. Taxonomy (NCBI): domain Eukaryota; kingdom Metazoa; phylum Chordata; class Mammalia; order Rodentia; family Hystricidae; genus Hystrix; species Hystrix cristata. The sequence continues at coordinate 142,862 of PVJO010001693.1, read as the reverse complement.
TAGAAAAAATAATTATTGGCTCCCACATCACAACCCCTTCGAATCTCACGGTAAGCTACGCTGGGCCTAATGCCTGAGCCCAGGCCTGCTTTGTACCACATGGGATCAGAAACACTACTTCGTTCATGTAAGTATCTCTTGGACCCAGACCTAAATCTCTGTTCGGTGATTAAATAATATGCCCCCAAACATATGTACTTGTGCCATGAACAGCTCTGTGAAGATAACATTTGAAAAAAGCTTGGAAAATGTGGCATGCACTATTTCCCTCTTGAAAATTCGCCACACGCCTTATCATAATTAATGTTTTTAAAGAAATGTGTCTCCCATACTTTGCACAACTGCGTGTATGTAATATTTACCACACATGTTTGTGCTTATACATACGTACATATATTTGTTTATTAATTTATTCGTTGCTTTTCAGGACCTCTGTAGAAATCAAATGAGCAATCATATGTCATTATACTAGGGCCAGACACACAGTAAAGAGGTTATAAATGTTTGCTGTTATTGTAAGTAACCATAAGCTTGAGAAGGTTTCCTAGGTCACTCCTTCCTTATTTAAAACCTCCAGCTGGAGAATAACCCAGCCACATTTTCAGACATACTCATGAGGTCTGCTATTTGTGCTTGGCTCCTATAGCTTCTGTGTGCCTCTGATGATTTCTAATTGATGCTAGGTAGGTCCTAAAAATTAAAATAGCTAAAACTAAAATTTTCTTAACTTCTAGTTTTGTTGATTTTCCGGTACGTATATTTATTATCCAAATATCTTATTTTTTCTTCAAAATCACCCTATATTTGGTTAAGAATGACTAGGGCATTGTTTAAAACTCCCTTCCTCATTAATATTATGACACGTTTGCATTAATTTCAGATACTGTGCCAGAACCAAGCCGGGCCATAGATTTGGATGTTGGCTTTAACACAGTGGAATTCCATTGTTCTGACTATGCTGCAAACGATCCTTTGGTTCCATGGATAAAAATCTCATTTCCCGAAAGCCAAATCCCCAAGGTGTCGGGGTATTTTTTTTCTTCTTTGTACTGATAAGCAGGCAGTGCATCTGATTTAAAGGAACAAAAGGAAAACAATTGCTCTCCTCTACTTTGATGTTTCCAGAGATAGGAAAGAATTTCTTCTCCTCTATACAACTTCTGGAAAGTATGTTGTACTGTGTGAGACAAGTAGAGAAAGCCAAAGATAATAAAACCACCTGCCATCCCATCAGAACCACTGTTTAATATTTTAGACTTTCAGTTCACTTCCATGTAGCTCCATGTCCTAAACTGAACCCAGCCACTAATAGGCTTTGGCTCCACCTACAAATACCTTTCCTAGCTTATATTAAAAAGATATCTGCAAAACCCTATAGATTTCTTAATGACATAGGATCTTGATTTGAGTTACTAGGTCTTAGAAAAATGTATTATGTTTCCAGCAGAACTGGCCCATGGTCTCTTGCTGTCTCTCTTAAAGTATAATTAACAAACACTAAATCTTTGCTAAGAACAATAGTAAAAGAAATCAAGTACACTTTACTCCATTCTAGGTTGAAATAAAGATTGAAACATTAAAAAAACTATAAAAGTTTTTTTTCTTTGATTTAGGGTGGTATAGTAAAAGCAGAGATAAAGTTGAAATATTACACTATGACTTTGCATAAACATTTTAATCTCTTTCCATTTTCAAACATACTGCCTACAAATATATATCTATACTAATATGAAATAACTTTAAGAAGAAAAATGATGGTAGCCGTCCTGCCAATATATGTATTAATGCCTTGTGACATAAATTATTCCAGTGCAAGTTTGTGTTTTCATTCTGTTGAATACCTGACAAGATGGCAGTAAACATTATAGACAAAGAGCTCTCACCCTCATGAAAATCTAAGATATGCTGTTTTCTCTGCTTAATATCTTAGTTTCATAGAGTTGCCACAGGCAATTCCTGAAGATCTAATTTGACAGTCTACATTGTGTTCCCTTTCTCTTTCTGTGACAATGTGCTTATAATAACAACACAATAAAGGAGTAAGTGTGGGAAATGTTTTAAGACTTTTTTTAAGCAAAACATTTGGAGAGAAGTTTCTATTTGCTTTTTAAAAAGGCCAGAACAAAATCATCCTGAAAGAGGTCTGGTTTATAACTGAGATACCTGATAAATCTAGGCCAATTAAATAGGCCATTCTGGGATGTTGCCAAAAATGTTACATTGCTGCAGCAACTGAGACTAGAAGACACTGACTGTGAGATTGTACCATTTCATCTGGATTCAGTCATGGCACTGATTCATATGACTCTTTGCAGGTAAGGAAAATGCGTACACAAAAATTAAAACAAGTATTTGAAATTAACATCTTTTTTAAACTATGTATGTATACCTACAAATATGTACAGCGAGATGGGGGAGGGACAGGGGAGAGAGAGAGAGAGAGAGAGAAAGAGAGAGAGAGAAGAGACTATAGTTTGAACAGAGAATCAAAATGATGAGACCCAAAAGAAAACCAATGTCTTACTCTAAATTCACAGAAAATGAAATTCTTTGAAATACCAACATGTTAAGAATATCTTCTCTCTTTTGAATATTATCTTTCCTTTACCTAATATTATACCTCCTTGTCCTTGTGTACACTTATGGTTTCTCATATCAGAGAAACAATTTCATGCACAGGTACAAAACAACCATGATAAATATGATCATTGTGTATACAATGTACCAATACATGTTCTTGGTAAAAAAAATTTTTTTAATTAAAAAATTTTAAAAAGAATAAGATTATCTTGTCTCACAAAACTTCAAATACTACAATCAAACGTCGGATGACCAACAAAATATTCTGGATATGTTGCACTCCAAGTCACACAAAAATACTTCTCCCTCCAGGCCAATCTTCTGGCCAGCCTCTGGGTCCAGGCTGCCGAAGAATGATCTTCACACTGACAGATTCCTGAGCATTCTCAGGCCCCCAGACAGCGTCTGGGCAGCGTTTGACCCAACTGATGACTCCTTCCTTCCAGAAGCTCAGTTTCATCGCCTGATTCCAGACACGGCATACTTTGGCTTCCCCCTACAAGAATGACTGCATGTAGCTTTTCAGTCAACATTACTGAGTCTTCCTTTTCTTTTCTGTCTTCAGAGAGATGCTAGAGTGTTCAGGACTCATTGTGCAGAAAGTTTATTTTCTCTGTTTATCACTCCCTCATAGTATCTTTTTCAGTCCCCTATTGTGTACACCATTTATACTCAGGTAATACACACTTTTTCTCTCTCTACTGGAGCTCCCCCAAAACACAGACTTACTTATCCACCTGGGACTTAACATCTCTACCTAGATACACCCACAAGGTCTGCACATATCTTCACGACAGAGCTCCACACACCTGCCCTCACTGCCTCTCCTCACTGTTTCCTGACTCAAGAAACAGCACCAATACCCAGTTGCTCAGGCTGAACACACTGGAGTCACCTTTAAGTTTTCTCTTTCTCTCACTACTTGTCTACTCCATCAAGAAATCCTGTTGGCTCTACATGAACAGTATATTTCAAATTCAAATTCTGTTACTATCTCTACTGTGGTCTCTCCCACCCAAGTTGTTATTTCTCACTCAAATCACAGTAACTGTACAAGAAGCCTGCTTCTTCTCTTGACCCCAGAATCTCTTCTACACCCAGGAACCGGAGTCATCGTTTTTTGGTGGGGGAGCGAGAGTGGGGATGAACCCACGACTTTCACACTGAGCTACAGTATCAGCCATTTTTCATTTTTGCCTCTCGTCTCAGCCTGGGATTACAGGTATGTGCCACAGTGCCTGGCTAGGGTCGTCTTTTTATTTCCTTCGAATTTTTGGAGTCATCTTTTTAAACCCATGTCAAGTCATATTCTCCAATGGCTTCCCTTCCATCAATAATCATCCCCAGATCATAACAAGAGGCCACAAGAACATTACTGTATTATTACCTCTCTGCTCTGAATTTCTACCACTCTTCCTCTACTCTGGCTTCATTGTGAGTTCTCAAACAAATCATAAACACTTCTGCCTCTAGGCTTTTGCACCAGAGCCCCCTGCTCAGTTTGCAATATGCTTTTTCTTAATGTCCGCATGGCTAATGGTGTTCAGTGTTACCCCTGAGAGAGGTTTTCCTGGACCACCCACAAATAATGATGTCTCTATCTCATTTTTCTGCCTTGCTTCCTTTTATTTCAGAGAAGTCATCACTTCCTGAAGTCCTATAGTGTACCCATCATTTTTAAATCATTATATATAATTTATATATATAATATGTAATTATATATACCTATATTCTCACAGCTAGAATATAAGCAGGAATTTTTTTCCTTGTGTTCAACATGTCTCTCAAGAGCCTAAAACAGTGTCTGCTACATAGTACGTATTCAACTTCGAATATCAAATAAGGAAATATACAAATCACAACAAAGTGAGCTGCTTTATTTTATAAAAGTACTGGAGGAATTAGTTAAGTGATTTTTTCAACATTACCAACCCAAGTAGTACTGGGGAGAAACCTTAGGATTTCTAAGTAGAGGTCCTACAACCCCTCCACCTGGAAACATTTTAAGAAAACTCTCCTTTTTATTGTCTACGGGTTTTTTGAGATAACTTCTTTTCCTGTACCAATTCCACCAATGAAACACTTCAGTGACCTCTATTTACTGGGACGGTCTGCTCCCCTTTGACTCAAAATAAAAGCTATCTTTATTTTTAGAATCCAGGATTTCCTTTCCCCGCAGAGGCCGCAGCCCAGACACATCTGAACACCCAGCGTGGATGCTGACACTGGTAGCCTGCTCGCCCTGGAGAAGCCTGCTGCCTCACATGGGACCGCCCACCCCAGGGGGCCGGGTCTCCTGGGGACTGCCCCTATTGCTTTTTCAGTGTATCCTGACAGTAGTATGTCCAGAAAACTTCAATTAAGCAAGAAAAACTGAATATGCATATTTATAAAATCAGTAGCTAAGCACATGATCCAGGCCCCTCCTCTAACTCCTCAATTGCACTTTTCAGTCTCCCTCCTGTCACCATTCTCAAGCCCCGGGACACAGCTGCCTCGCTGCTGTCACTCTTACTGTCCCTTTGCCTGGATGCCCTTGCCTTCCACCGAAAAGTCCCCCAGTCTCAAGCCCCGGGACACAGCTGCCTCGCTGCTGTCACTCTTACTGTCCCTTTGCCTGGATGCCCTTGCCTTCCACCGAAAAGTCCCCCAGCGCGCAAGTTCACCTGACTCAGACCTCCGCACCGCAGCGTGCAAATGTGCCTCATCTCTCCACCTACTAAATGTGAACTCATCTGAGCGGCGACCGCGTGCGTCTGGTTCATTCCTGCATTCCTGGCGCCTGGGACAAGGCGCAGCCCACAACAGGCAATAAGGAGCAAGCACGTAGCTATCCAACAGATTGCTGGGACACGTTTTATCCTCCCTTCCCAATTCTGCTCATTATTCAGTGAATTTTCACTTACTTCAAAGCCTACTAAGGGTATTTTGACACCTACAGGAGAATATAATTTCATTTTTGGTTATGAAACAATTCATTTTACTGATACAGAGATTGTCGGAATGTGAGCAAATATCATGCCTAATATTATTTCATTAACTTACGATTTGATATATTATAGGCAAATATTGTATGATTTCACTCCTTCTCTGGAATAATTTCCAAATTTTATTCTGTGATGTCCTTTGATGTCCATAGCTTCAAAAATTACATTTTCTAAAATTACAGTTCTTTTTACCACAAAATGCACTTCATATACTTGTGTGACCCATCTATGGGTGCTGATATCTCACTACAGAATTATTACTTACAATATTTTCTCAATAGAAAATATTAATAATAAATATTCTGATTCTAGTAATCATTAGTCATATTCCTATACTTTTAATATATACATATGGTAATATGTTGAGCTTAGATTTCAAAATATTTCAGGAAAAATAAATTTTTATCTCTGTAGCCAAAGCGCCATACTAAGTGAATGAAATATAAATCATTAAATAAATCAGAAAGAAATATGATATTTATCTGAGTGGGGAAAATCCGCTTGAGTCATATAAGCGAAGATGACTTCTGGTCCAGGTGGCAGATAAAACATAAACATGAAGGTTTCATCTTCAAAAATCCTATTGAAACAAAAGTAAAGTACAAAGGGAACCTAACACATCTCATGTCTGAATAGCGAATGCAGAGAGCCATCCATGGACCAAAGCTGAGGAGAAATCATGAAGACTGCAATCTGATGCAAACAGATCTCATGCAGGACCTTGCCCACAATGTGCAGATGTTTACGTGAACTCTGACCACGTCTCCCTCAGTGGGAGCTCACAGGAAGCAAGGATCTCATCTGCACCATTCACCACTGTATCCTCAGCACCTAGAACATGCTGAGTGCATGTAAGTCCTCGAAAAATAACTGTCAAATGACTTAGAGCAAGAAATAGGAAACAAAATGCATCACTTTAATATGTCGTACTACACCATATTTAACATCCAGTGCTTATCATATATTCAGTTTTCAAGAAATATGTTCTAAATGAAGGATGAAAAATAACATCCTTAAAGTTGTTAGAAAATGGCCATGAGGTGCCCAGGAGTGAAAAAGAGCACTATAAAATAGTATAGACAGGGAGCCTGTACTTTTTTAAAAAATAAATGCATTCACAGAAAAGGGACTCAAGGAGAAATCAGAATATCTAATAGTTAATATGTCTAGGAATGAGATTATAAAAAACTGCATCACATTGTATGCTTTTCTGTATTTTCAACTTTTCTATTTCATGTATGTAATCAGTTTGTAATCAAAGACAGGGGAAAAGCTACTGTACAGCAGGATTCAGTTCTCTTGGCTAAGAAGTTCTATGCTTTCTCCTCTCCCACCCACTAACCAGCCACCTCAAACCACAGTATGGACATGTTGTAACCCTATTCTCCAAACAAACAAGATGGGATAGAAAATTGAGGGGATACAAACAGTTATAGAGAAGTTCAAGAACCAGGCTGCGGCTTGTGTTCTTTCTTCCAGCATAGAATTTTTATAGCCTATTCAAATGGGAACATACACCATATGTGTCTATGTGTACATGTTGGGAACGAACAGAGGGATCACTCTTCCGATTCCTTTCCTACCAACTTCTCCACGGTGCTCCTTTCCATGCCGGCCCAGCCACCAACATCAAGATGCAAACATAAGTAGTAGCTAGCCATGGTCAGGTACCTCAGGTCAGGCATGTTTAACTCAACTACTTACAGGATAGGTCACTACTGATCCTCGCTGGATGCCATGTCTTTTACCAAAGTCATTAGTGCAGGGCCCATCATACAGTAAGATTTAGTAAGTAACATTATCATAATTACTGTTAAATAAGACAAGCTGATGGTACAAAATCACTGACTGGCTGGAAAAACCATATGCCTCTAAATCCTTAATCATGAGCCCAATATTTACATTCTTCCTGTTGTGTACAAAGCTGCTATAGAAAAAAATATACATAAGTTGCTGGTAGAATTATTTGGGAGTGTATACCACATAATCACAAACCTGTACTCGGAAAAAGAATTGCAAAAATGTGTTCCAAATTACAGTAAGAGAAGTACTGGAGTCTGCTGAATTGCCGAAGGAATTGTTTCCTCACTTTTGCACCATTTGGAACAGTGCATCATAGGTTATTAAAAGGGGTGATCAATGTGCAAACAAACGCAGGATAAGGGAAATCCTCTACTAGAATGAAGCAAATTTGCAAACAATCACCTACAGATTTTCAAACTTGTTGTTTATCATAACTCCAAATCAAACACCTTTGTACTGAGAGGGTGTGCAGTCCAGAATAAAAGAAAAATAGAACAATTTATCTTTTCTTTTAAAAGATATGGCAGGGACTGGGGATTTAGCTCAATGGTAGAGTGTGTGCCTAGCAAGCTCAAGGGCCTGAGTTCAATCCTGAGCACCCTTCAGAAAAAAAAATTAAATAAAAGGTATGGGCCCCACAAAGTGAACGTTTGTTATCATCATCATATATTTATTTCTCTTTGTTTTGGAAAACAGCATTTCACTTTTTGGTGAAGAAAATTATCATTCCATCTTTAGTCCACAAATGTACAAAATAAGAAACTTTGTGTTCCCATAGTAAAGGGGAAACAATTGGACCCAAACTATGTAAACTACACTCGGTTGTGCCTCTGGTCCTTGACCTGAGAGACACACAGTAGGGGAGAAGACACTGACTGGACTTTTGGTCAACTACAATGTCCTAGATATTTTTCAGTCCTTCTTAGATACTGGTAGTTGAATATTTATCAGCTATCCCTATCATTCTTTGAAAAAGGCTGAAAATGTGTATTCCAGCTTCCAGAAATTTGTAGCCCTGCAATCTGGTCTGAACAATGAAGCAGGGTCAGGGGGGGCTACTTCTGGTGGCTTCTGGGAAATCTTTTTATTTCCTGTTAAAAGATAAGGAAAGTGAATTAAAATCTATCATTGTCCTGATCCTACATCTGCCTCTGCCTTTTGTTCAGACTTTATAAGGACATGATATCTAGCTATCCACCAAGAGGATAAAACCAAGAGCTTCCGAGTGATAACAACCCTATGATCAGAGATCGAGAAACTGAAGGAAAGACTCCGGAAACTCTCATACCTACAAACTGCATATTTTTAAAATATGTCCACATGTTCTTATAGTTTTAACATTGTTATGTGGTTTTTTTGTGACATGGGGTGAAGACATTTGTGATAAACTGAATATACAAAAGGCCAGAAATTAATTCCGTTTTTTGTGCAAATTGGTGTCCTTTCCCTGTAATTTTGAGTGCCCTCCAATTCTGACACTGAGATTTACTGTGTGACCTGGTTAGGCCACAAAGCAGAGGCTTGAAAAGCTCCTTCAATTAGGATTTATCTCTCATGCTGACCTTGAAACCTGCCACTATCATGTAAACAGCGTGCGTACACACACACACACACACACACACAGAAATGGTTCTTCCAGTATTCAAAACTATTCAGTTCAGCAAATAATTCAAACCTGTCATTGCTGAGCACCTGATGTTCAGGCACAAATCTTCAATAGTCCATTTTCATTTTATTTGTTAACATAAACAAAATTATAAGCAAACAGTCATGTCTGAACTGAGCTAACTCATTTATCATTTACCATCATAGGCTGCCTGAAGACATAAATTTAGGGAAAAAACAGATACAATTATCTCTGAAATATGATTGGCTATTTGGAATGTATAGTAAAAGGTGTTTCGCATTTTATTGATATGTGTAAATTGTATTTTACATACCTATTACATCATTAACACATGTAATAAGCTTTTCTTAGTTGCTAAGCATCACCAGCGCACTCCTAAGTAGCATGCGGCGCACACCCTCAAGACTAACGCTGAGTCAGAGGGCTGGTTCTTCCCTTTCTCCTGCTGCTGATCATAATCCCTAATGACACATTCCTAAATCCCACAATCCCAAAAGTTGAAATCATGAAAGATTAAAATTCATAGTCTAAAATCCTTAAAGATTGAAATCTCAAAATCCGTAATCGCAAAACACAAATCTTAATTCTCGAAAGATACTATCTTGAAAATCTTAATTCCTACTGGGAAAAAAAGCTACATGAGAATTCTCGGTCATATGCAGGATAGTTGTGGGAGTATCCAATCGATAATTCTACTCCTTTATACACAACACCATTCTTGCCTTCCAAAAACATCTTTCAAACAAGAATAACAAGAACTCAATAAGGTCAGCAAGCCTCTGAACCAAAAACACTTGCTTTTATAGAGGTTTCTCCTTTACTACAAAGTATATTAAACGATGAGCTGGCCTAAGAGTTGGCTGCTGATGTACACAAACTTCTCATATTCTCCACTAAGTCTGAAACAGACAAACTAACTCATGTCTCACTTTGGCTAATGGATGGCACTTTCGAAACCATCCCCACTGGTTTTTATTTAATGAAATATACAGAATTTGTACTCCTGTTGGATCTGAAAATTCTAGAATTGATTTGCTCATTTACATATTAATGACTAGAAAGAGCAAACAATTTTATAAACTCTTGTTTGAAGATTTGATACACTTCATAAAATAGACTTCAACTGAATCTTCAAATCATGACAAATGCGAGTTAGTTATGACCACAACTTCTACAAATAAATGTTATAGTACTCATATAGTTTGTGTGTGTGTGTTCGTGTGTGTGTGTGTGTGTGTCTGTGTGTGTGTGTGTGTGTGTGTGTGTGTGTCTGTGTTTTCCAATCAGCTCAACACATTTGAAGCAAACTCTGGATAAACAGATCGGCCATGTGACAGGGCAACAGTGGAAACTCCAGTCTAACAATGCATCCTTTGTCTGCATTGGCATTTTTCCTGCTGATGGAACACCAAGGACTTTTGATGAATTAAAATCACATTTGCCTGAAGAAGCCACAAAGTTACTAAAAGGGTTGAAAATAATTATATGGATAGTGTTGCTCTTTGATCACCAGTATTATTCCCATTGAGTTTTCAGTCTGTGGTGAGTACATGCTGAATGTGTGAAGGTGCAGAGGTGCAGGGTTCGATAATGTGACAACAATCCTGGGGATGACCAAAAACACTCATATCCCTGCTTCAGAATCTGGCTTTCTATCCTTTTTATATGGTCTTTTGATCAATGGGAATTGTGATTTAGGAGTTTCTGGTTTTCTGAACTTCAACATTCACAACTGTGATTTTAGGGATTTTGATCTTTAGGGATTTTAGATTTTAGAGATTTTGATCTTCCAGGAGTCCAGCATTCAAGATGATAACATTCAGGATTCTGTCTTCTGGGATTACATCCCAAACCTTAGTTCGCCATCATGAAAAAAATGATAATAGAGTGCTAGCTTCGGCAGCACATATACTAAAAATGATAATAGATTATGTTTCTCTGACAGCATTCTGCTAAACAATATAGGTAAAAGATGGCGTACTCTGTGCAAACAGGTTGCAATCTACCTTATAAAACTCAGAGAAAAATAAAATGATGGCTGGAGGTAAATTTAAGGCAGTGGATTTTCAAAAACAACCAGATTACTTTACATTCCTTCTCATAAATGAGTAACCCAATATTCTTAGTGTAGTCAGCTCTAGAGACAGAAGTCAGGATGCTTTCCTCCTGAGCCTCATACTGACAATTCATGAGGACATCACCAACTCACCAATTTAACAGTATTAGGCTGAAGTTCAAAAAATGATGTCAGTGGTCATAGTGCTTAGTTTAACTTTTCCATTTATGTGAAATCATCAAAGAATAACCTACAGCATTTAAAAAAGTAAAAGAAATATACTTAGAAACAAACTTTTCTGTTCCTTGTTTTCTCATAAGCTTTACTTTCTACAGTTAAAATATGTGCATGAAAAAAATGATAAAGGAACTTAGTTTACTCACTCCTACCATCTTCTTTCCAAAGACATATTAGAAACAAAGTGTGGAATGTGCGCATGGTAGATATGTGGGCTGAACAAAATTAATCTCTTGTAGAAAGAAATGAGGCAGAGACTGTATGACTGTTTGAAACTGGAAAAACACAGAAAAACACGGAACAAGACAATAGGCTTTTTAAAACTATATAGAAAGAAATTCTGAGAGGCAGAAGCAAATTCTGAGAGGCTGATTCAACTTTGAGGCCTGATTGAGAACTTAGCAAGACCCTGTCTCAAAATAAAAAGATTAATAAATAAATGCAAAGGGCTAGGGATGTAGCTCAGTGTGAAGGTCCTGGGTTCAATATCCTAGTACTGCAATAAACCAATCAATGAATGAACGAGAGAGCAAGAGCGAGAGAGAGTGATAGACAGACAGACAGAGACAGAGAAAGTGGAAGTCAGTATGATAAGAAAGTGTGAAAGGACAGAGTGAACAGACATCACTGCATCAATGATGCACTGATGCTACACAGAAATTAAGAAGCAGACAAACAAGAAAAGAAAAAGGGAGACAGAGACACTCACAATGAAAGCAATTTTACCGGAGCTTCTCTTCATACCATGATCAGAGTTTCTAGTCAACTGTACGGGGTATTTCAGCACCCATTATCTGCACATCCTCTGTAAACTAAAAGCAGCCAGTCAGTTTCTCCACGTTTTTGGACATTATTCCTATGTGGCTCTAAAGTAAATAAAGTCAACAGCATATTTCGTAGTCTGGTTTCTACTCAGTATTCTCACATACTCTGCCTATTAGAGTCTACCTTTTTTTTATATTTTATTTTAATGGTACATTTTCGATGTACATATTGATAACATTCATCATTGGGGATTTGTACCTGTACATGATATACCTTGTTGCTTCTTTTTTTCCCATTCCCCTCCCCTCACCCCCTCCTCCCTCCCTATTTACAAAAGCTTTGTTTCCATTTTTTCCTTCCATTTCTTATTTCTCTTGTCCCTCTGTTCCTTTCCCCCTCTCTTGTTCCCTTTCCCATTTGGACATTTTCTTCCCTTTCCCAATATAATACAATTTAGTCTTTATTTACACTTCAGTTTCTCACACCAGAGAAACTATGCGGTATTTAAACATGTGTGTCCGATTTATTTCACTTAGGAGTATGGTCTCAAGATGCACCCATTTACCTAGGAAGTCTACTTTTGATGTTCTGACTTCCTGAACATTACTGAGACAGTAAACACTTGCATCCCAGGGCAGAGCAAATCAATTTTGTTTCTTTGGGAATGTTATCTACACTTTCTACCTTCCTTGTCATGTGCCCTTTCCTTCACTCATTTTATTCTTACAGTTTGAACCCTTTCCTCTCCACACCCAAGAGCAAGCCATCATGGTGAGTTCTGTGTGTGTCTTGCCTTTACATGGATGAGTTTGTGTTTTGATTAATTTAAATGGCATTTATGTAACTATCGCTTTGGCTTTGTTTCTTAGATGTATCCATTTCGCAACCTGTACATCAAATCCACGGCTTCTGCTTGCTACAACATATTCCTTGGTGTTTAGTGTATTATACTTAGCCACTTTTCCAGGTATGTTCACTCAGGTCTCTACTAACTTGCTTTCCCACAAACAATAGTGCAAGGGATACCCCAATGTAGCCTCTTCATGCACCTGTGAGAGAAACTTGTTTTCTTCACGCAGCGGGGAGCGGGGGGGGGGGGGACATACGTTTCCTACATGCTAAGGCACAAGATTCATATATTTTAATTTGATAAATAGTGGCAGGTTGTGCTCTAGGATGACTGAAACAGTCTATATGCTCACCAGCAGTGCCTAGGGCTTCCAGAATATAAAGCTCCTCCACAACACTGGGCATCATCAAATTTTTTAATTTTTTTCCTGCTTAATGGCCAAGAGAAGGCATGTCATAATTCCATTAATTTGTATTTATCTAATTACAAAATATTGAGATTTTGAGCATTAATGGTTTATTCTTCTATAAACTAGATGTTGACATGCTCTTTCTATTTTTCCACTGGTATTCCTTTCTTTCACTTGTTGTTCAAAATCTTACATTTCTAAGTCTCTTGTTGGGTTTTGGGTTTTACAAATATCTTTACCAATTTTATCATGCATTTATTAATGTTGTCCATGGATGATCAGACATCCTTAAAGTGATGTTATCAAGTTCAACAACTTTTAATTTTATGGTTTTGCTTTCAAAATTTTAAGATAGCTTTACTAGACTGGGGATGCGACTCCTTGGTAAAGGACCTGTCTAGCATGAGCAAGGCCCTGCCTTCAATTCCCAACAAACCAATAGTATTAAAAATTAAGAATAATAAAAAGATGGCTTTTCTCATCTCCAGTACAAAGACAGTCTCCTAAATTTTCTTTGAATATTTATAATTTTAGCTATCGTGTTTCATCTTCTTGAAGTACAATTTTGTATACTATATTAACAAGACATCAATTTTCTTCCATTTTAAAAAATATAGTAAAGCACTGTTTGCAATATTATCTACTAAACCAGTCCATCTGTTCCCATTTGTGGTGCAACTATTTATCATATATAAAATATTCCTGCATATGAGTTTATCTCTTAACTCTTCTTTCAATCTCATTAGTCTATTTGTCTGTCATTGTACACATAAAATAATTTTTTAAAATTTACTCTGAACTGATGTTATGACTTAATACTTGAGGTCAAATACTGCTTTTTCTTTTTTTAAAGTTGGGTCAGCCGTTTGTGGATTTTAATTCTTACATTAAAATTTGGTAATACGTTTAGTATATTTTTATCCAATTGAAATTGAGATCAAGGTTACTTAGGGAGATCTGCTACCTTTATAAAACAAAATTTTATCATTCCAACAACATGGATCATCTCTTCTTATACATATTATGTGTTTATCAGAATTTTAATATTTCCCACAGACATCTAATATAAACTCAATTACATTAATTCCCTAATACTTAATATTTTGTAGTGGTCTTTGTTCCATTGTTATTTCTAGTTGCTTATTATAATTAGAGAGAAATATTGTTGACTTGTGAAAGATGAACGTTAATCCTGCATCCAGGGTCTCGCTTCACTTTTTTACACAGTTTTAACAGCGTGTCTATGAATTCTCTGTCTTTCTTTTTGTTTACTTTTTGGTTTTCTGAGGCAGGGTCTCACTGTGTAGTCCAGGCTGGCCTGGAAGTCAGGGCAATCCTGCCTCAGCCTCCTGAGTGCTGGGATTAAAAGTCGCACCCCCATGCCCATCTGTGTGTGCTTCTTAAAATAAGTGCTCTAGGTCTCTCATTGCAATTCTTTCATTTATTTTCTTTTTCATTTTTGAAATTGTTGCCCTTTTGCTATTGCCTGTTTCTTGTTCCAACTCTTGAAAAATACGTACTAAATTGCTCCATGAAATACAACTTCCGAGGTTTTTTTGTACATCACATTCCTCAAATTAACAACATACTCTCTTAATCCCTTTTTTCCCAAAGGCATACTTGTCACAAACAGGCGCTGGCACTTTGAGCCAAACACCAAGTGAACAAAGCCAAGAGACGGACCCCGGTGACACGGTCCTGGAAAACCACAGATCTGGTTGAATCGGCGCTGTGTACTAAGAGAGTCCTTCAAACAACAATTTTATCCTGCTTTGTATCATCTGCAATCTCAGGATTCCTACGGATTTGGTACTAATACCTGTACATTTGGATCATCCTTGGCTCACTGTGGATCGTTGAAGTCAACCAGACAAATGGTGCCCTTTTCCTAGCCTGAGGGAAATTGTGGGCTCTGCAGCTACTCAGCCCACATTTTCTGCCTACTCTCACATGTGCTGAAACACAGCAAAGTAACAAGTGGCTTTGATTTTACTCTCAGACTCAACTTTCCTGGGACCCTGTAAACAATGAGCTTTCTCTTTAGCATTCCAACCAACTAACAGGGTTCATACCGCCCCGGTCACAGAGTCATCAATTTGTAGATAAAATAGAGATTTACTGTTACTAGACATGTCTATCACTTAATTTTTATAGTTAGTCCCCAACTCCGGCATTGCTATTTTATAAAACTAATGAGAAAGGAATAGGAAAAAATATAACATGTTTATATATAGTCATGTCTATATCTATAATAGTTATACATATGCATTTTTCTTCTAGTAAGTTCTGGCACTCTCAATACCCCATTGAGTTCCCAGAACATATGATATCATTTCAAAGACATATGACAGAGAAACAATGTTTAGATTTCCCAAAGTGACACAAACTGAATTCTAACTGTAACAAACTGTTGTACTAAGCTATGTTTAAAAACTTTACATTTAGAAACAATGACACATGCTGCCAAAGTCTGCTTGGTGCTCTTTCTCAGTACTATGTATAAAGACTCTCAGCATTTTAAAAGCAAAATTTACTAAGTTATGAACATATATTCAAGACTTTGAAATTTTTGTATAAGCGCACAGAATTTCAAAATATATGTAGTTATTCACCTCTGTAATTTTTGAAGAATAAAAACTACATTTAGCTAAAGGCACTAAGAGGACAGACAGGTCTTCAGAATATTAAAATAAAAGGCAAGGCAAGATTTCCACCGAAAACTGCCCACTGTCGGTCCTTTATCCTTCTTGATGGACACAAAGCAATCGTGGGTATTGGGTACTTGTGTTTTCCTGAACGTGACATTGTCCCCTCTGCTTCACTGCAGGCCACAGTCTTTCCACATAATCAGAAAGCTTGAGATCCTGTAGACAAAGTTTTTTGTGAGTCTGCGCAGTCGTAAAACTGCAGGGACAGCCCTAGACCTGACGGATGCTGTACTCTGAAAGACTCAAAACTCTCCTAGAGTTACCTATTCATACATTTTATGAGAAGGGCAGAGTAGCTAAGGACCCATTTTCATGTCTCTTAACTTGAATGTTCCCTGGTAGAACTGACGGTCTTAAAATTCATTTATAGCAAACTCCGTATTTTAATTCTTTATATATTTGTATGTGTAGTTAAGAGATGTCATTTAATTGTAACCCAAAGTGAAAAGCCATATATATAAAGTGTGATCATAAATTATAGTGAATGTTTAAATAATTTATTACAGTAAAATATACACTGCCATTAGCCCCCCATTTATCTCATCATTCTTGTGCTCTCTGAAGCAGTTCAAGAAGTCCTCCTTTATGAATATTTTTTGTGGCTGCCTCAATGTCCTGAGTCTGTTCAAAAAAGCTTATGACAATATCTTTCAAGTAAAATCATCGCAGTGTGTCCTCATTCACCTTATTCACTGCATCTGCCCCCATGCAGCTTCTGGCTGTAAATGATCATAAAAGGTAAATGTTTTGAGTAGATTCAGGATTTTGAGGCAGTCACAATAGTGCAACTAAAGACCCTCATGAGAGAGGATTTCCAGAACTGCTTCAGAAAGTGACATGAATGATGGGATAAGTGTGTCCAAAGCAAGGTGGAGGATTCTGAGGGTGATTAATGGCAGTGAGTCTTTTACTGCAGCTTTTTAAAAATTTTTAAATTCATTCACCCTACTTTTGGTCATACCTCATAAAATTAAAATAATTTTAATATGTGGGACAAATGAATCAATTACATATGAAAAAGTCTTAATAAAGCTTAGCAGACTTAAAATTTCATATTTCTAGTCATCAGAACAGTTCTATACTCTGAAGAAATGAGTAATTGAACTCTGGGAACATTTTTAGAGTCTAGCACAGTAGGTGGACATACACAAATATTAAGATTAAACTAAACCTAAGGATTCTAGGATAAAAAACACTCTTGTTCTCAAGGAGCCCACAGTGTAGTAAGACAGCTGAAGAACCACGCAGTGCTTGCACAATGATAAAGCCAAATGCAGGGAGCCATGAAGGCAGAGGCGGGAGGCACCTAGCTCCACCCGAAGGGTGCCTGCAGGAAATGTTTTCCAGTCTGAGTTCTGAAGCACAACCTGTGGTGAGGTACAGGGAAGGGGCACTCCATGAAATGAGTAACTGTTGCATATGGCTAGAACAAATTGTATTTCAGAAAAGAAGCAAAAAAAAAAAAATAGTGGTAGGGAATAGTTCTTATTTGTACAACAAGGACTTTTTGTTCTACCATAGACACAAAAATTATTGACTGATCTTTTAAACAGAAACGTGGCCTGACCATACATGAGATTTGGCAAAGACTAGCTTACAGTGAGAGAGGCTAGAGACCAGTCTGATTGGCTATATTCCCAAATAGCAAGCGTCGAGGGCCTTAAAGACCAAGGGGCAGGAAGGACGGGCGATTTGACAAGCAGAGTGTAGGGTGCACCTCCACAAAGTTTATCTCCATTTCCTCTCATCTGCCTTTTATTTTGCTCTTTAAATTATTTACACTTTGGGTTTCTCATATAAGAGAAACCATGTGATATTTAACCATCTCTGCATGATTTATTTCACTTAGCATTACGGTCTGGTGGTGCATCCATTTTCTTACGAATGAGTCGAATTTATCCTTCTTTATGGCTGAGTAGTACATATTCTTTATCCATTCATCTGTCAATGGGCACATAGGCTGCTTCTAAGACTTAGCTATTGTCAGTTGTGCTGCTATAAACATGGGCATACATGTGTCATTATAACACGATGTCTTTAACACCTTCAGGAAGATACCTCAATGAGGTATAGCTGGGTCAAATGGAATCTCTGTTTTCAGTGTTCTGAAAAATCTCCATACTGGCTTCCAAGGTTGGGTTCACTAAAGGCAGAAGGGTTCTTTTTTTTACCTCAACCTTCCAGCCTTTGTTGTTTTTTGAGTTCTTGATGATGGCCATTCTCTCTGCAGTAAGGGGAAATGTTAGTGTTCTTTTGATTTGCATTTCTCTATGGGCCGAAGATACTGAACACCTGTACTCACTGGATTTTGTACTTCTTCTTTGAAAAGTGTCTATTCATTTCAACTGCCAAGTTTTGATTGGGTCTTTTATTTTGGGAGGGTCTTTTTTTTAATTCTTTTTTGTTTTGTTTTGTTTTGTTTTTGTTTTTGTTTTTTTGGTGCTGGGGATCGAACTCAGGGCCTTGGGAGTGCAAGGCAAACATTCTAACCACTGAGCTAAATCCCCAGGCTTTTAATTCTTTATAAATTCTATTAGTACTCTAAGGAGTACATGAAAAAATTTTTTTCCCACTCTGTAGGTTGTCTCTTCACTCTGTTGATTGTTTCCTTTGCTGCACAGAAGCTTTATAATTTGATAGAGCCCCATTTGTTGATTGTTGGTGTTACTTCTTATGCAGCGGGAGTTTTGTTCAGAAAGTCTTTGCCTATGCCTGTCTCCATGAGTTTTACGTGTTTTATCTTCTAGCAGACTCGGTGTTTTTATTTCTTTTTTAGTCTAGGTCTCTGGTCTATTTTGATTTGATTTTACTGTAGGGTGAGAGGTAAGAGTCTACATTTATTCTTCTGCATGTGGATAACTAGTTTTCCCAGCACCATTTATAAAAGAGGTTATCTTTTCTCCAACATACGTAAAGAGCGATGGAACACCAGGATGCAAAGTCTGTTTCCTGGGTGTGTCTCCCTTTCTGATTGCACTGCTGAGAGGTCAGTAATTTTCTGCTAAAATTATAGTCTCCTACAGGGTAAATAAATCTCTTCTTAGCAAGAGAGAGGGTTCAAAGTATGAAATGGAGAAGAAAAAAAAAGAAACTATTTCAATGAGTGAAGTGTGCAACGTGTCAAGAAAGAGGAAAGTGATAGCTCCAGGAAATGGACAGGAATATTTAGCGGTAGGAAGAGTAAGCCGACGAGTGCTCACTTCGGCAGCACATATACTAAACAGTAAGCCGACCCTTCATGGGCTACACAGACGTGGCCTCGAGGCGGCTACAGCGAGAGTTTTCAAACTCTTTGTGAGTTGGATACAGAATGTGTTCCCCAAGGGTTCACATGCTGGCAGCTTGGTCCTCCGTCTGGTAATGTTACAAGGTGATCAGACCTATAATAGGTGGAACATACTGGGAGATCCTTGGCCCTCTGAGGGACCACACTCAGGTCTGTCAGGGTTAATCCCTCAGAAAGGATCAACATCTCATAAGACTCCTAGGACTCCTAAGTGTCTCATAAAAAGGTTTTTTGGGTTTGTTTTGCTTTGTTTTGTTTTAAATAAAAACCCAAGCCTGGCCTCTCCCCTCACTTGGGCTTGTCATCCCACATCTGAGCCCTCTCACACACTCCACCCATTGTAGCACCATCAACCACTCGACACAGCCAAGGGGCCCAAGTCAGTGCCCACTATGGGCTTGCAGCCTCTAAAACTATGACTTAGCAATTCTCTTTTCTTCATTAATATCCAGGCTTAGGTATTCATTAGAGTAAAAATAAAATGTGAATTTTGAAGCTTCAATCTATCACTTTAAAAGAAACTCACATCAATGATTACCTATAATGCAATAATATTTATTAGATACACATGTTCACTTCCAATAGAAAAACATTTTTAAAAACAATTCCTATCCTTACACACATCCAATTTATAAACTTTTACATATGAAAATAACATCAGACTCCAGAGCAATAGTGTCATAACATATTACAAAGGTGTTTGTTAGGGGTATGTGGGCATTCGCATCTTAACCGCCCCAGAACTCCCTGGTCTAAAGAGACGGCTGCAACTGTCCTGGCTTTTGCAAGGTTTTACAGTCACAGTTAACACATGACATCGAGGTAGGATGCAAAAGCAGTGAGTATGGAGAGTGTGAGTAAGAAGATGCAAACAAAGAAGAGATAAAATGAGAAAAAAAAAGAGTAATTGGGAATATTCTAAATGCACATAGAATTTGCTTGAAAGAATATATGAATCACCTGTATGTACGTATGAAGAAGTGGGCCACGCATTTTAGACTATGTTTTTTATTAATTTAAAAACATCAACTTTCCTGGACTGGCGGTGCAGCTTAGTGGTAGAGTGCCTGCCTAGCATATGTGAGGTCCTAGTTTGATCCCCAGCATGGAAAAGGGAAAAATCAACTATTATTATTATGAAAGTAAGTTCAGTCATTAAACTGCTCACATCAATAAGTGTATTTAAATGTGTTAAGTATTTAAGCATCTTCAGAATTAAGATAACATTCAACATAGTCATAACACTAATACAAAAATTTAAATATTCCAAAAGGCTGGCTAGCAACCACATTACTTGCCCTCCATATCTGGGAGCAGTTTGGAGGTGTCACAATTCAGTGATACTCAGAATAAGTTTGGGGGTCATTTTGGCACAAAGGGAGGGCTTCTACTAACGTGTATAGCACTGTCATTTTGTGCAAATACAAGAGAGCTCTCCGACCACATACAAAATACAAGCACCCACGTAGGGCAGTTGCAATTGGCACTAAGTGCCATACGCACATCACTGAAAAGATGGTACAACGCAACAAAACTTACCAAGTGAAAACTCTTGAAGAGAACCCGCAAACATAACACCGTTTTGTACATGTTTTCCTTATGACTAACAGAAACTAAGGGCAACTGCGTAAAAAACATTCATATTTAGGAAATTAAAGTCAACTTTTTCATATTAAGAGGTTAATGGTCAAAAGTTAACCATACAGCTGATTGTAAACACATACAAAGGCTTTAGAAATACAGACCTTACCAATGTTATGAAATAAGAAGCCACTGTGTTCACTTTGTGGGCCAGAATTATTGTTTACTATTTTTGTATAATGCCAATTTCAATAGCACACTTATTTTCCCTTTTACCAAGCAGCATTCCATTCAGCCAACCCAGAATTCCTTCTGTACTCACAGCATAGAAATTCCCCCATATTCTAGTTTGTGTAGTCACTGAGTTAAGCCAATAAGAGACCACACACAGTTCTAGCCCACTTGTACCAGCGGCTCACTGGAATAGCTCCCAGATTTCGGATTTACTTTCTCATCACCCGGAATTCTCTTACCTCCTTTAGTATGTCAGTTGAAATATATACAGTGAAGTATTTCTACATTAGTACCTAATATTACCATTTTACCAAGTCTTATACTACAAGTCATTCTACTTTGTTCTTATCTGTTTATATTTCGGTAGCTTGTATTTATATGGTTACACCAAAAAAAATTTTTAAACATAAAATCTGTGGTCTTGGGTATAACTTTGTTAGCTAAATTTCATAATGCTTTACATTACAATTTAAGAAACATGTATTAAACAAAAATAAATATTAAGAAACAAGTATTAAAATCTTTCCAACTGGGGCTGAGGATTTAGCTCAGTGGTTAGAATGCTTGCCTTGGAAGCAGAAGGCCCTGAGTTCTATCCCCAGCACACACACAAAAAAATCTTTCTAACATAGGAAACCTGCTTCCTTAAGTACATTTGTAAAACAACTTAAAATTTGAACACTGGTTTTTCACTCATCATTATAAACATTAGTAATTACTAGAAATACCACAGTAGACATCACACATCAAGCAGTCCTGGGCTTGATGCCCAAGTCATCATGCTACTCCGAACTGTGAGCCTTGGATTGCTCACCCACAAAATGAGAATGAGAGCGCCTTTCTCATATGGCTGCTGGGACAATTTAGCTTATTAACAGCACTCAAACAGCACAAGTCTGTGTTGCGCATACAAAGCTAAACGGCTCTCAGAAGTTGATGAGATAAATGAGATTCCCACCCTGCTCCACACCAGCTCCCAGCTCCTGTTCCTTTAGGGTTCTCATGCCTACTTTTGTTATTATTGTGTATTTTCCCATGTTCTGCGTTGATGCTATCACTGAGCTGATGTTATCACCGATACCATGATGTCCGCCAGTGGACTAATGAGTAAAACCAGGAGCACAAGACACAGTTTTAAAGAAAAGTTCCTTCCTGTGTAAAACAGAGTTCTCCCTTTTCTCCTGTAAGAACAGAACTGGATTTCCTTACACAATAACAAGTTTCTTTAAGAGAATAAAGGGAAGAAGAAGTGCTACAAACTTACTTAAGCCAGTCTGTCTGACCAGTCACAACTGTCCGATTACTGTGAAAAACACATGGTAGCCTCAGATAATGAGTAAAATTTGTTCATAATTAAAATAGAGGCCTAAGGCTAAACTTGACCACACATTCAATTCATTAGAAAAGAGACATAAACATCACCACACCACTTGTTACTGTACACTCCTGAATTCTCCTCTTTTTGTCTCCTTAGGCACCTGCCACCACTCTCATGAGAGTCATCTGATTAGTCAAATCAGAAAGCAGATGGCTCCTTGGAGCGGGCTCATTGGGATTCTCAAGTTAGGGGCTATACTGTGAAGGTTTTAGCTATTCTACCTGCAAGGTTCTTATGTGCCTCTCATGCAAAGGATAGAGATACTTGTATAATTCCCAGTAATCCACACTCATCAGAACACTGAGGAGTTATTCTAACATGCATTTCACTAATTAATGAATTCCATAGTCTATATGGCCCTATTTGAAGTATTCAAGTTTGAGTTTAGGTTATCAAGACACAATCCTAAATGCCCTAATCGCAAATGCTGAAAATACTGAGAGATAAGAAGTCCCAAAAATGTAATTCTGGAACAAGTAATAAAAATTTATTTTAAAGACAGGAGCCTGTATTTTTGACTTATATTTTGGAAAAGGGACTTGAGAATCAGATAAAATACTGCAAAACATTTCACAGGCCACTTTATATGAGAAAAGAGGCGGTAAGAACTCAAATGTTTGCAAAACATAAACAGTCAAGTATACCAATTATAGTTGCACAGGTATGAGATGAGTTATATTCACAAAAAAGAAATAAAAATACAAAATGTATTAATGTGTACCACTATGGTTGGTGACTGTGTGCACTCAAGCTTTACAATCAAAGTCATCTGAAATACCTTGACGGACAACCTAAGTTTTTTGACAAAACTGATCAAAAACCACAAGTCACTATCACATGTGCAGTCTGGTATACACATTTAGTAAGCCAGGGAACTTGGAGTTCTGGTGTTTGAAGAAGCAGAAGAAAACTCTCTCAACTCACAGAGAGAAACCAGTTCATAGTTTGTATTTATTTTCCTCAGGCCCCTGATGAACTGGATCATGCCCACCCTCAATGAGCCCGGATCTTCCCCATTACGTCAGATGAGGCTCACACATTAATCTGCCCCGGAAACACCCACGATGTTAATAAGCCATGTTCACTTGAGTAAGAACTACGTAATAGATTAGTAAATGTTGGGTGTGTCTGTGCATGATTGACACACAGGCCAAAAACCGAGGGGGTGCTGTATTTTACAGCTAGATGTCCCCCAAGAGCCTCTGGCACTCATCAGCGGGGCCTTTGGAAGGTGACCAGGTGCTCTAGATGACTGGCTGTTAGGAGGTGGGGCCTGGTTAGAGTTGGCCCTCTGGGGGCCTGGCCTTTGAGGAATGTCACTGCCTCCCACCCAGGCTCCTCCCTTCTCTCTCTGCTTTCTGAAGGCCATCAGGACTTGAGCAGCTCCCCCACAACGCCCTCTGCCCTGCCATCCGGCATCGGAGGCAGCCAACCAAGCCTCTACTAAAAACATGAGCGAAAATGAACCTCTCCTCCTTTAAATTACGGTACCACATACTGTGATTAAAACAGGAGGGAAGACCCATCCGGGATGTGGGTGAAACCAAACGACAGGCTGTAGCTTGGACAGAATAAATCAGGAAAGAGGGAAGTGCTTCTCCTTTTGAGGAGCTTCAGTTTTCACCACTGCTGTGGGACCTTAGTCCCCAGTTTCCTCAGCCCTCCAATACAGTCTTGCACCGTCAGCCTTCACTGCCGTGGGATCCTCCCACGTTTCAACACGCAGACGGTCGCTTTGGATTCTTCGCCTCTGATATGGGAGACAGCCATTGGGCCTTCTCCACTTCTGATCCTGTAAACCGACCCTTGTATGATTATACATATATTGGATATTGATTCTGTTCCTCCAGAGACCCCTAACTAATAATGCAATACCCTCACAGCAATAATGCTTGACCAGTTTTCTAAATGTATATTCTGTCTTACATGATGCAACTCTCCTGCGCATAACTGAAAACTAATCTATTCCCCAGAATTTGGCTTTCTACCCCTCTTATACAGCCTTTTTTTTCCTGTGAGAAATACAATTTGGGGCATCTCACCTTTCAGGATTTCAAAATTGGGATTTTAATCTTTCATGATTGTGATTTTAGGGATTTTTTTAACTGCATGTATTTTGGGAACTTCTTCCTGATTGTGTCTCTTGGGACAATGATGAGCCCTAACTAGCATTGTTCTTAGTGCCTACTCACTCCTAGAGCAGAGATTCTCACTACAGGTCTTCTGTAATCATTCACACCTAAAGAGAGTGAACTTGTCCACATGCACATTGCTGCCTGTTCTGAGGTATTTTATAATAACAAATGAGTAATAGGACAAATGAGTAATAGGACAAAAAGGGGGATGTCATTATTGCTAATCTTGAGCTCCTAGAGGCAGGTGAAGGACAGCGAATAAAAGACAAAAGTAGCAGGAAATGTAGCTCCCTGAAGCCTGAGAGCTACCCTTGGAGCGTCCATGGATGTCAGAGATAGTAAGATGTGACTCTAGCTCACAGGAGCCCTCGGAATGGTACCGGACAAGGAACTGGGCAAATACAAGCCCTTCGTTTGCTGCTGTCTCTTCCTGCTGATTATGTTCTCCCTCTTTCCTACCACTTTCCTACTGAGCTATGAATGTGCCCAGAGCAGAGAACTGGTGGCAGCACCTCCTGTTCTAGTTAGGACATACTGTAGGTGCAATTTTGGCTCATCCTGGAACCAAACACATCCCAGGAAGCCTAAATTATCCCTTCCTTTCTATTGTATTCACTTGTTCATTTCAATCTGCTCTAAATTTGCAAATTAGAATGGTCTGTATCATTTCTTGTGTTCATATATATATGCATAAATATGTATATGTATTTATCATTTAGATTCATATGCATATACACAGATGCATGGATATATATATGCTATACTGTGTGATATATACATATGTGTATATATAACAATGATACTTCAATCATTCTATAGAAAGAATCACCTGGATAGAATTTTTTAAATTGACTTCTCTTACCCCACAGATACAATGAATCAGAATTCCTGCAGGGAGACCACACGTGTGGTTTTTTCTTTTGTTTGTTTTTGTTTTTTTGGAAGAGTAGGAGTTCCCATTTAGTTCTGATATACACATTTGGTAAAAAATCACTGAAGAACTGAGTTTTCAGTAATGATCACCTAACTTTTCAAACCAATGTTTCTCCACTGCAACAACAACAACAAAAAATTAATAATAGATAGTTTTTCAAATCCCTTTAAAGGCATCTGAGCAAGATAAGACATTATCAGGTCAAAACTGAAAGAATGATATGGACCCAGACTTTTAAGCTAGCGTGGAAAAAACCTGTCCAAGAGTGTGCGCGTGCTGCGGTAACAGAACACTCAGGACGGGGTGGCTGTGGATGCTGGATGCCCTGGGAACCAGCAGGTTTGGTTTTGGGCGAAGGCTGCTCTCTGCTCCAAAATGACTCTGTGTTGTGTCGTCCTCCCACGGTAGTTGCAACAGAGGGGTGAAAGGGGTGAATTCCTTCTGTCAGTTCCTCTTATACGGTCACTTAATAATGACTCAATCACCTTATAAAGGTCACACTTTTTCAGTGTCACATTGGGATTAAATTTCCACATGTATTTTGGGCAGAATGAAAACATTCAACCATATCAACTACATTTGCCAATTCTGGTGGAGATCAAAATTCCTGTGGATTTGAACTTTTGCCTCAATGGCTCCACCAACAGAGTGTCTAAAATCAAAGTCCCAGTCTCCCAGTCCGAGAAATGTGGTAGAGCTAGAAGGATATTACCCGAGTAGAAGAAAATATTGGTTTTTCTTGGAATTTCACCTTAAATTTGGGGTGCAAGTGCAACAGAATGAAAGGATTTCATTGCCAGAATCCTCCAAACTCAAACTTTGACTTTGGTCCAGGGTGTCTGTGGATGCCTAACAAAAGCAAATATAGATTCTCCCTGTAGGGCATTATCTTCATTCCAGAACTCAAAAATGTGACTTTATTGAAATAAAACACTGCCGTTCATCCAAAAACCTCACAAAAATTGAAAAAGAAAAGCCACCAGCTGGGAACAGAACGTGAGAGCAGGTAAAAAGAACTAGTAGTCACAAGACAGGCAAACCTACATAAGATTTACATACACACGTCCAAAAAGAGGAAACATAAATAGCAAACAAATACAGGTACAGGTGCTCAGTAATAATCAAATTCAAAACAAAACCACAATTAATGATGCTATACTTCCACTCGATTGCTTGGTATTGAAGCCTGAGAATAGCATGTGCTGTTGGGAATTGAGAATTAGTAATTCTCTTTCTCTTCTAACATAAATATAAATTAGTCAAAACTACTTCATGGATCATTTGACGTTTTCTAATCTAACAGAAATATAAAAATGCTCAGAGCACTACTGTTCTTAACACAGCCCAAACTAGAAACAACTCAAATGTCCACCAAAAGAAAATAGATAAAGAAATTGTAGTACAGGAGCATAATGGAACACTATATAACAGTGAGAACAGACAAATTACAACTACAAACATAAATAATTCATTATAGTAAGTGAAAAAAGCAAGTCATTAAAGTATCCAGAACATGACTCCACTCACATAAAACTCAAGCACAAGCAAGACTAAACAATATTGTTTAGGTAGGCGCACAGAGTCGGTACAGTCTGAAAGAAGAGAACTCTGGAGTGGGGAATCGTGGTCAAATTGGAAAGGGAAATGGAGGACTGTCAGCAATGATCTTGACCTGGTGGTGATACATGGTTTTGTGTTTTATAATATTGCGTGTTATTAGTCACTTTCCTATCATGGAGACAAAATACCTGACACTCAAAACTCGAAAGAACAGAGGTTTACTTTGGCTCGTACTTTTTAAAGGATCCGGTCCGTCGCTGGCTGGCTCCGAGGCAGAAAGGGCTTGGTGGAGGAGCCAAGGGAGGAATGCTGCCAATATCTCGCAGTCAGGGAGCAGAGAGAGAGGAGAGGAGCTGAGGACAAGAACACACCCTTCCAAGTCACGCTCGCAGTTACTCATCTCCAAGCAGGCCCAGCTCCTAACAGCACAGTCAGCTACTGAGCTTGTCAGAGGGCGAATCCACATGGCAACCCATGATCCAGTCACCTTCTGAACACATGAGACTTTGGCGGCACATTTTATATCTAGCCCCTACCATTGCATTAAATCATATCTTCAATTTTATATACTTTCCCAGTTGTGTATTACATTTCAAAATGGAAACAATGTTAGAATAAAAAGGACTAATAGAGACGGGAAGAAAGTAAGAAAAGAGTGAGGAGGAGAAGGAAGAGGGTACCTTTTCCTCTGAATGCACAGTGGTGTGGCACTTCTTTCTGTGCAGTCCTTTCCAGTAAACCCTCTTCCAAGCCACACTGTTCACGACAGTCTTAATTTGATTATGATAATTACTTTTGGTTCTCTTTGATCATTTTCTCAACATAAACTATGACCTGATACACACCCGAATAAGAATGCGAGGAGCGAAAGAATCATCAGGACATAGCAGGGTGACACTTGCTTAATTAGTTTTGCTGAATCTTATGGACAGCATTCTTACAGGTGTGACATCTGCCTTACCTGTGGCTTTGCTTTCATCACTATTTCTCTGAATCTCATCAATTCTGGACAGTGACAATAATATAATAATTGATGCCATAGTCACATGACTTCGCAAACTGAGCAGACGAATGACCTGACACGTACCTGTGTGTACTGCCCTGGACTTGTTTTTTAAAAAATAAATCTTTTAAAGATGTAATTGGAAAAATGTTACTGCCAAACATAATCCAGTTCTTGGCTTCTACCAAGTTCTGAGATAACATTTTATGCAGCAAAGAATGAAATTCTCTTAAATATGCAGCTTAAATTCAAAATTTAATATTATAGACATCTGGTGGCTAACAGAAGGAAAAAACTTTTAATATAGCAATTATTAAATATTCTGTATATTCCTTAGAGACATTCTGGTATCACTAGTGCACTGAGTTTCGAAACAGGCCAATCAGTCCTTGACTCTCCTGAGAGAGAAATTCTGCAGGTTGGGGAATTTGTTCCTTCTTTCAACTAAACACTCTCCAAAAGGGAATGAATGGTTTATGTACCTTGTCTTGTGGACATTTTTAGGGTTACTTGTAGTTAAACTATTTTTTCAAATACATTATTTTTAATTGACACATAGTAATTTTACATATTTTCAGGATATAAAGTAATATTTCAATATATGTATACAACATGCTAATATACTATTCACAGTTGCCAAACCTCATCCCCAAATCCTGATTTTCCTACCACCACACTTTCCCACATCTATCCATCCCATGTAACAAACGCCTGTCGACATTCTATGCTCCCCATGAATAATCTACCAATTTTCTGGAATTCTTCTTTAATCTGTCTAAACAATACAATTCTGAGAGGAAAAGTCTCCCAACTCCATGTAGGAATGATACCTGGTTAACAAGGATCTCAGCAAAGAAGAACTCAACCTTCAACGGGATGGTATTCATAATCTGTGTATTTTAAATGGTGAAAAAGTTGTGATATCAATTCCTATAAACATCAATTCTTGTAAACAGTACCAGCTGCTCTTTGTCATGTATCGCGAAGCCATGGAAACCATCCTCTAATCTTTCAATCTCATGCCAGTGCCACATGGATTTCAAAAGAGGGTCTATTTTCTCACTTTCAAATTAAATATATTTTATTCCTTTGAATGTTTTGCATTGCATATGGTATTAGGATCTTTCACTAATTTCACCCTGCATTTGGCCTATGTTCCTTTGCAAATAAAATGCTGAATTTGAAAAAAAAAATGCTGAATTTGAACATGGTATTTCATGTTTAAACCATATTTCTATTAATGCATCTGGAATAAAGCCTATTTTGGCAGCAATGTCACACTGTTACCTGAAAATCAGTCAACAAAGACATCAGAATCTCTCCTATGCACAACTATATATTAAATGATTGATTTCATTTATAAGTGATTGATTTCAATCACAATTATATTTTAAGTGATTTTAATAGGTATATTTAGTTTTATACTTGTACATAATAAATGTCATCCTGTTAATTATAGACCATCTTTTGAATTGCTTGAAATATTTATCTCCATTCTTTCAACCCAGAGCTAAATCAGTTAACATTTTTGGTAATATTACAAATTGCTGTTTCAAAGATAAGAGAATAAAAGTCCAAATATTTTAGAGTATTTTCCATGGAATCAGCATTTTACCAAATCGGGACGACTCGAAGCCATGCCTTGATGTCCTGCCCTTTATTAGCCATCTGTCTTCTCCACACATGCACAGGACTGACCAGTAGGCCTTCTCGCATCTACCCCAAGTCACTGATACCCTTCTAAATGACATAGGACCTAAGGATGGAACCTTGCAACATATCACTCAAAACCTCCTCCAGGGAATAACAGTCGTCAGATGGCCAGTTTCACAGCTAAGAACTATAATAATAATTTCTATCAAGTCCATGTTTTTCTACTTGATAAGACTAGCACAAGAAATTCTGTAAAAACAGTCGGGTGTGGTGGCATGATCTATCACTTCTACTGGAGAGTTGCCTTTAATGTCTTAATATCTCTCCAGTTTTTGAAACTGTAAAGATGACTAGTGATGCTTCCAAGACCCTGAACTCAACATTGAACTACTACGTCACTGCGTGCGGATTCACTCACACTTTCCAACCTCTTAAGGCATAAGATTCCTGTTGATCAGGTTGGTTCTACCTCTAGAATTGAAAGCTTTCTCCTTAATCACAAAAAAATCAAAGCAAAACAATTGAGAACTCGGGCTGAGGATTTAGCTCAGTGGTTAGAGTGCTTGTCTCGCAAGCACAAGGCTCTGAGTTCGATCCCCAGCACCAAAAAAAAAAAAAAAAAAAACTGAGAACTCTGCCCCCCATTGTCACCCTGAAACACTGTATAATAGTCCTCAAACATAAGACTAACTTTTCAATGGACTCTTACCTGAAAACTAGTTTTAAATGCATTTTTTGGGAAGATGCTTTATATTTCAGATGACTCTATGCTTTGAACTTTCTGAACAACTTTTCTAACACCCTCACCCTGTGATCACTTCTTTCTTACATACGTCTCAAGGTCAGCATGGTGTGCATGGTCCTACATCTGGGAGGCAAAAGTCACTTGGAATCCCTTAAGGCTCCTTTTCCTCCAGTCCACGCCCAACATCATCTGAATATTCTGCATCTGAGACAAATGTTAGCCAATAAGAAGAAAACTAAGAGCATTTAGTAACTTGTACAAAAAAACAGGAAACAACAAAAGTATCAATAGATAAGATTCTTGGAAAAAAATATATAGAAATGGTCCTGAAAGTTCCACATACCACCAACTGGAGAATATCAAAACCACCACAGGTCTTCAGGGGACACACCCAGAGAGGGACTTCTCCAGTGAAGTTCTTTTCTTACAAATTTATATTAGTTTTTATAAGAATCTTTAAGGAAAGAGTCCATGCCAATATTTTCTTCTAGGTAGAGAAAAGCGTCAGTTAACTATTTCAATTCCTAACGCACCTGTATATTAAGGAAACTAACTACATACCTTCTACAAATACACATACACATACAAAAATGTGTAGGAAAAGAGTGGTATGAGAAGTTATCAAAAGGCATTTACATATACGAATTTAAATAAAAATTTTATACGAACTAATACGTTCGTATTTACATATACGAATTTAAATAAAAAAGTTAATACTAATACGTTGTTTAAATATATATATATATATATATCATAGGCGATTTGTTGTTACATACATATTATAAATCATATATAGCCATATTTTGGAGATACACCAGGTTCAGTTCCAGACAGCCGAATTTAAATAAATGTCATAATAAAGTCACACAGAGTTTTTGTTTTCATAGAGCATTATCGAGCCTCCACAGAGTCCTTATATTCTGCAGGCAGAGGATCTTGTTTCATTGTTGATGGCTGCTGACTCACCAGGGTGATGGCTGCTGAAAGCTGGGAAGAAGTTTTGAAGCCAGACACCGACTTCCCTCTAGCATGGAAGTCTAGGTGGCGTATTCTCACAATATAAAGCTGTTATGTCTACATTAAAAATCTGCGGTGAGTATTGCCGACCTCAGTGGTTACATCACCTGGATAATTTGCTTCGCTTTGTGCTTTTATGCTGCGAGATGGTTTCTTTCCTTAAACCTCACAAAGCAACTTCCGCTGGTTTCAGATTTTTCTTCGGCAGCTCCCTCCCCCCTCAATTCTCCCTGAACTGAACTGACAAGGGTTTGATCTGGATTAGGTGTGGGTTTCGGGGAATGTCACAGCTCATCTGATCTAGCCGGCCACTAAAACTTTCTCCATATCAGCAGTAAGATTCTTTCACTTTCCTGTCATGTGTGTGTTCAGTGGAGGAGGACTTTTAATTTCCTTCAGGTAAATTTCTTTTGCATTCACATCTTGGCTAACTGGTGCAACAGGCCCCACTTTTCAGCCTGTCTTGGCTTTTCTATGCCCTCCTCGCTACGTTTAATCTTTTCTAGCTTTTGATTTAAAGTGTGAAAAAGTGTAACTTCTTTTTCACTTGAATGCTTAAGAGACGACTGTGGAGTTATTAACCCGCCTGAGTGCAATACTGTGTCAGGGAGGAGGGAGGCCCAAAGAGGGTGAGGAGCTGGGGAAATGGCCAGTGAGTGGAGCAATCAGAACACATGCAACACTGATGGAATAATTTTACTGTCTTATGTAGACATGGTTTGTGGTGAGCAGGAACAATTACTGCAGTAACATCAAAGAGCTCTGATCATAGGTCACTATAACAGAATTAATAATGAGGAAGTTTGTAATATTTCTAGAATTACATGACACAGAGACATGAAGTGAGCACATGCTGCTGGAAAAATAGCACTCACAGACTTCGCTGGATGTGGGGTTACCACAAATTTTCAATTTCACATGGTATCTGTGAAGCTCAAGAAGGTGAAGTGCAATTAAACTAAGTATGATGCATCCCTTTATGAAGCATTACATACAATAAAAGGTACACATTATACCTGATATGATCTGAATGCTTGTGTACTCTCAAAATTAACATGCTGAAAATTAATCCCCCAGGCAATACTATGAAGTGAGGCTTTTAGGACTAGATTTGGGCAAAAAGTAAGCACTCAGGAATGGGATCAGTGCCCTTAAAAATGAGTCCTGGGGCTGGGGATTTAGCCTAGTGGTTAGAGTGCTTGCCTTGCAAGCACAAGGCCCTGTGTTCAATCCCCAGCACCAAAAAAAAAAAAAAAACCACAACAAAAATGAGTCCTGGAGGAGCTTGCTGGCCCCTTCTGCCATGAGAGGACGCAGCTACAAGGCACTGTCTATGCAACAACGCTCAGCAGACACCCAATCCGCTAGCACCAAGATTTTAAACTCATCAGCCTCCGGATGTGAGCAACACATTTCTGTGGTTTCTAATTTACCCGCTGGAAGGTGTTTTGTTACAGCAGCCTGAAAGGACAAAGACAGAAATGCCTACCAAGCATGGTGCTGCTATAACAAGTTGCTAAAAATACGGAATCAGCTTTGGAACTGAGTCATGGTTAAGGCTGAGAGTCTTGAAATGCTTGTTATAAAGTGTCCATTGCTGTGAAAAGTTCCTAAGAACTGTCCCAGTGAGGGCTAAAAAGAGAGCTGTAGAGAAAGGCTCAGTATTCCTATAAATTATTTAAACAGTCACGATTGGAAAAGGTGAAGTAGAAATACAAATGATAAAGGTCATTCTGATCAGCTCCTAGACGGAAAAGTGGAACACAGTATTGGAAACCAGAGGAAGGGTCAATCTTATTATAAAGTGGCAAAGAATTTGGCCGAACTATGCCCATGCAGTAACGTTTCGTAGAAGGTAGAACTTGTGAGCTATGTAACGGGATATCTGGCAAAAGAAATCTCTAAACACAGTGTTGACAGTGTGGCATTATAGTAATATGTGGAAAGAATTATTTAAAGAAGGAGTTTATAGTCAAAGGGGAAGCAGAACGTAAAAATTTGTTATGTTCTCAGCCTGATCACGTTGTAAGAGATGAAAAGGTATGTACAGGAGAGAACGACGGTGCAGCAAAGCAAAACTCTGATGAGGAATTCACGTTGTCTCTGCAGAAGCCAGATATGATTCAGGGGCACCGGGAAGAATAAGCCCAGAGGCATTTCGGAGATTCCTGAAGCTGCCACTACAACCAGCGGTCCATGGTGCCAGGGCCTGAGGACAGAGGAGCTTCGGGGACCCCCAGAATCTCCACACTCGCGCCCCAACACTGCCTGAAGTTTCTGCTTCCCACATTCCAGCACCCTGCTCCTCGGTCACCTTAGGCGACTGCCGCAGGCCCAGGTGCAGCACGGTGCTCCTCCAGAGGGCACGGGTGGTAAGCATACGGCAGGTTTCGTGTGGTGTCATCTCCACCATGCACAGGGTGTGCAAGCAGTGCTGGTGTGGCTGTTTCCAAAAGGATTTCAAAGGGGGCCTCAAAGAGAGTCTCCACTTGGGGCTGGGGATTTGGCTTAGTGGTTAGAGTGCTTGCCTAGCAAGCACAAGGCCCTGAGTTTGATACCCAACACCAAAAAAATAAAATAAAAAAAAAGGAGGGGTCCCCACTAGGGCAAACTCTAGTGAAGAAATGAGTTGGGGGCCACCAGAGAGACCCCGATCTGCAGGGCCACCAGCCTAGACTCTAGCCCAGAAGAGCCAGGAACACATGAGAGCTTTGGTGTGTGCAGGCCCCAACAAAGTACTAGGTGCACGATGTCTACAAACTTGGAGCCCCACTCCCTGCCCAGTGTGTTTGCCAAGCATGGAATAGAGCCAGAGATTATTCCTCAGCTTAAAGTTAACGTTGTTTATGTTGTGTTTTAGACTATCGTACTTGGGACCTGTTTTTTGGTTTTGGTTTCTCAGTTTTTTGTTTTGTTTTGTTTTGTTTTGTTTTTTGCTTCTCCATTTTGGAATGAGAATGTCTACCCCTACATCTGCCCAACCACTGCATTTTAAAATCACACATTTGTTTGATTTCACAAGCTCACACCCACTTAATAACAATGCCATCTTTACTGATATCTGACAACTATCCACAGGTTACTAAACTCTGCTAATTATAAAATATTACACAGTTACATTCATTTTTAGTATATGTGCTGCGGAGGCAAAGTGAACACTACACAGTTACACTCATTAGATCAACAGATAGATAACATATTTCCTTGCCTTTAAAGACTGCAGGATTTACTTCCTCAGACTCTTCTTTTACCTTCTCTGAAAAAATAATGCCCATTTCTCTTTGTCATCTCCTGCATGTCTGTCCTCACAATTTCAGCGCCCACACATTCCTTCAGGAACATTACTGATAACAGTGTCCTTCAGAAGATTTTATTCCAAGAAAGTATTGGTGATTACATGTTTTAGCTTTACTTCATGATGTTTTAGCTCATGTTTTGTTTTACTAATGTCAATTTTCTTGACATCCTGTGCCTTAATATTTCTTAGTTGCTAAAATGTCCTTATAAAATTTTAAAGTATTTGAAGTATTTAAAATAAGGATCAGTAACACAGTAGATACTTTCTGATAAATTCTTCTGCCAACCAGTTTTTTTTTTTTGGGTCTTGTTTTTGCTTTTGTTTTTGAGACAGAGTCTCACCAAGCAGCTTAGGCTGGCCTTGAACTCACTATATAGCCAAGGCTGGCCTCAAACTTGTGGCAAGCCTCTTGCTTCAGCCTCCCAAGTGCTGGGATGACAGGCATGCGCCAGTACACCCAGCTTTAGCTCAGTGGTGAGCGCTTGCCTAGCAAACACAAGGCCCTGAGTTCAATCCCCAGGACCCAAGAAATCAAAAACAAACAAACAATAACAAAAAAAACAGTGATAGTTTTAGATAATCCTTTTACATACATAGTTTTTAGAGTACAGATAACTCAAGACCCTTATGTAGATATATACACGTGTTCTATATGACACACAAATTACCCCCAGATAAATTTTTATGATGAGCTGTCTGTGCTCATTAAAGCTATTTGTCGTGTCATTTTGAAAACACAAATATGTAATTTCATACAACCTGAGCTCTTTTGCAATAGTATTTCTATACTAAGGAACACAACTTCCACCAAGTTTTAGTTAGTCTGACCACTGCTTGTTAACTGAATGTACCTGTTTGGAGAGAACTCCATTGATAAGTGACTACAAACTAGACACAAGATTATGCGATGTACCCACACAATCCGGAAATAATTCCGAAATAACTGACTGAGTACCATGTCTTTAATAAACCCCAACTGTTTTGACAAGCAGTGACTAAGACACGGAAGCTCTTAACTTTTCAGAACTTCACACTCCAAGCTAGAAAGACACAAGCTAATACATACATGTGAAAAGCTTAAATCAATATTTAAACTTTGTTTGCAGTAAGTATTATATCTGTGAAAGACAAGTATCAGTTGAGCTAGGTTATATGGGAAAGCCTCCCCAGAAAGTCAATGTATGAAATAAGCCTGAAAAAAATGGGATGTACCCTTATGAGAAAATTGGTTGTAAAGCCAAGCATTTCTCCTTTTGCATCAGAGGTGAAACCAAACATAACAAGGTAGAAGAATAATAGCTAGCATGTAATGGAGAGAACGAGATACACCTGACCAGAAAGGAGGGCGCTGTGCAAGGGTGAGACAGAATATATGTTTATGCTAGTATTCCACAACTTTTTTTTGTTTTCTATATTATTAACTCATACTTCCAGAAAGTGTGCATGCCAGTTGACTTTGTAGCTTTAATAAGTAAAGGAGAAAGCAAAGTGCAAGAGTTCAGTGCTATTTCCATGTCACACCGTTTTGCAGCTGGCAAAACAGGCAGAAGGAATTTAAGTTACCTGCTGGAATCCACAGAACCATTAAATGGGAGACTCTGGGTTTGAAACACAGGCAGTCCATACTATTTGGCATTATCTCATGTTATCTGATTAAATTCCCACAAGAACTACACATTTTGTAATTTATTATCCTCACTTAAAGGTGGAAAAAAACTGCTTTGGAGAGATAAATTACCTCTCATGGTCACACACACTAATACAAAAATAAAATAAAAAATGAGGCTGACTACTCATTCCCATCTGATTCCAAAGCCTCGTGACATTTGGGAGATGCTCAAGAAGTCTTATTTGAGTTTTTGCATAAGAATACAACATGACTATACTGGTCTTTAAGAAGCGGTCTCTCGCTAAAAAATAAACTGCAAGAAGAGGCTGGGGGAAAATGACTACCAATAAATTGTAGTCACAATGACTAAAGAGTGGCAGAGGTCATTTCAAAACATAAAAGGTCATGACTTGGTGACAGTTTATGATAAAAGGTTAATATCATTGAAAGTCCTTAGTTGGAAGCTGCAGAAACAAACGCACAATAATTTATGAGAAAATAAATTTAGGGGGAAAAAAATACGAACAGCATGTGTGATTTTAGGGGGACTGGAGAACCAGGCTTCAACACACAGGTCCTGCTTCCGGTCCCTGACACGCCACATATCCAAGATGAGACTGGTTGGACGCTGCTATCAGTTCAGCTGCCACTGTTCATCTGGAGCCTGGACAAAACAGCAGCAGTTAGGGCTACCCAGATATCCTGGAGGCCCTGATCTGGCCCGTGTCAAACTACAAAGAAGATGGGAAAAGAACGGAAAGAACAAAAAGAACGGCCACACTCGGTTAGAGGAGAAACATTTGAAGGTACACTTGATACACTGTATGTTCAGAAGACCGAGCTCACAGAAACACTTCCATAGAACACAATTTCACTAGGTAACTTGAGAAGGGAAAAAAAGAGCAGTCAACATCCTTCTCCTAAAGAGTACTGAAGCATGGAAGTAACAGCACTGGTGGATATTCACGCACAATGCACTGAATCGTGCAGTTAGACATGCTGCTACTTCTAAAATGTAGCTGTTCCATATTTTTCCCCTTCGAATGAATCATTTTTCTTTTGTCAAGAATATATATATATACTGTGTAAGTGCTCAGGGGTACGTCTATGATATACTCCTCATGGATACTTCTTGAATGTATCAAATTATTTGTTTTCCTAAAACAGAGCATCATGATGTTCAGTTCAGTTGAGGGTGGAAATGCCCCTTGTTCTGACAAGGTTCTAAAGGAAGGAGAAGAGATGTTCTCAATGGCAGTCTGTACACATCTAACACTTCTGATACTTTCTTTGTCTCAGTCAAGCATTTTGCTTTCAAGAGCACTCGCCCAATATGTTCCAACCTGTCACACAAATTTGTTTTGAGCAAGCTGTTTTATCATGGAAAGTATTTCACTTTGATGACTTCCCCTAGATTGTCAGCCTTACTAGCAACAACCAAAAACTCCTAAGCAACCACAAAATATGACTGCATATTAAAGGAAATTAATTATAATAATGAATTTTATGGCAAATCATTTTATTATTTACTTTTTAACGAAATGTTTATTTTAAAATATTTAAATTGTTTGGTTATATTTGGTTTGGGAACTCTTCTGTTCACTTAATAGTAGAGATGTAAAGGCGTTAAAAGCATCACGTAAGTAAGCTGCACTTAAAATTCACATAAGCGTTATACAGCTAATAATGTATGGTTACTTGAGTGAACAACTTATGAAAAAAGATGTATGTTATGGGTACAGTGGAATTGTTATTTAATTTTCATTATATCAGCTATCACAGCAACTCCTAATTTATTCAACAACATGCTGATCATATGCCATAAATACCTCTAATTCTTTATTCTTGAATTTAAAAAAAAAACCCAATACCTCTTATGATGAGGGCATTTATCCATTGGTGGAGTATTATAATCCCTGGAATTTGCCAGCTGTACACAGTTTTCAAATCTGATTTAACATACAGTATTTACACTGATTTTTCAATATCAAGACTACTTTTCAATTTAATTGTTCATATTTCAATCCCATTGCTCACATTTCTGTTTAGTTTTCTGCACTTGTTTAAATTAAAATTATCCGTAGACTTAATACCCTTATAGAGAATCTGAAATCACGGCATCACACGCTTTTATTGCCCATATCACGAAACTATTGCTATAATGATATTCCATTCATTCCCTCGACAAATGGTATAAAGCTTTAACTATGCTAAGTCCCTGCGAACGAGACATATTTAGTCTGTATTTTAAAGGGGAGGTAGATAATAATCTACTAATTATGCAGCCCATTATGTAACTGCAATCGCCAGAAGTACTCCAGAAGTGTACAAGATGATACAAGGCCATACAAAATGAAGTTCTGACTTCATCTAGGGAAGAAAGATGCTGGAAAAACCTTCAAGAAACATTGCAGGGTTAATGTGAATATTAAATGTTTTTAAAAACAGTTGGCCTGGACTCCAGCATATACAGCAGCTACTCAGTGAAATGATAATGGAGACGGTGATGTTGAGCACCATAATGACGGCTACTACACAGTTAAAACCATTCAGCACAAGATCTCTCCAAGTTCTCCAGACCGCATATGTATAGAATATATTACCAAAAGAATCAGATGTACCAGAAGGAACTACATGTTGTTTATTTTTTCAGGAACAACAATAAAAGGGGCATTAGAATTTGTAGATGTCTGTTGCACTGTCCTCTACTTCATCACGGAATCTGCTCATCAGAGGCTTAATCATGTGTGCCTCACTAGACTGGTTTTGGCCCTGAAACCTCACGCAGGCTGAGATCCAAGTGGGCATCGCCATACGGCTTGCGGGGGAACAGAAAGAATAGGGATGAAAGAGTACAGGCAGCTCCAGGTGTAATGGGATCTCACATTCCTCGTTTGCAGTGAGAAACCTGACGTCATTTGCCTAATACATACAACACACTACATATACTCAAATTGGACCATTTGATGAATTTTTCATATTAACATACCACTGAGATTACCACCAAAATTAAGATAATAGATACGTATTTTATCCTTTATCTCTCATGCTCACTTATCTGCTTCCTTTAGCTTCCCTTACCATGCAATGCAGGGCAACCATTGATCTTTTTTCCTCACAAGAAACAGTACTTCCTAGAGTTTTCCATAAATGAAATCACATACAATGTATATTTTTATATGTCAGAATTATTTGAGATTCATCCATGTCATACCACATATCAATGCTTTATTCCTTTTTATTTCCAAAAATATTCCATGAGATGACTACACCACAATTTGTTTATGTACCCCCACCTGTTGCTAGACATTTGTTTTATTTTCAATCTTAGGCTATTATCCACATAGCTACTATAGACATTTGTATGTAATTCTTAGTATAGACATAATACACCAAAATGTAGTAAATTTGTCTTAGGTAAACGTTCAGTAGAATAGCTGAAAGAAATCTGCTTTAATTTTTAAAAAAAACTGCCAACTGTTTTCCCAAGGTGATTTTACCATTGCATATTCCCACCACCAATGTGCAAATGCACCCAGTTCCCTTACAACTTCACCAACACTGGGTATGGCCAATCATTTTGCTATTAGACATTCTAAAGGTCTAATTTGTTTAACTTTGACACAAAGAAATATTTATAATTCCCATATCATACATCAGAAAAATGAATCTCTGTCAATGTTTTCTTCCCGATGTGATAAATTACAGAAAAATTCCTGTAAGGGATACAAAATTGTAGCCTAACATAAAAACATAACTTTCAAATGTCAAAATCTTTGCTATTTAGTACTATAGCTGATTTTTCTTTTTATAGATTTATGTCATGTTAAAATTAGTACAAAAGTGAGTTTTAATTCTGAGCACAAACTAGTACATGATACACTATGCAGAGACAAGAAGGGGGATCTGGAGAGGGAGAAGATGGGGTGGATAAGAGGTTAAGGGCAGGGAGGAAAGATTAAGATGTGACATGTTCAGGTACCAATACCTTGTGACGAGTATATTTACCATGTATTGCAAAGATATACTAATAATTTTTTAAAGAAAATAAATAGAAGATGCCAATTTGAACTAAAAAATGTATTAAAATAAAATCACTCTTATAAGGTCAGAAATTCCAATTCTTGCAATAAAATCATATGAAGTTAGAATAACTCCTTAATATTGCTATCAAATTATTAGTACATTAGGAACCATTCACATGTCAGTTTATCTTAAATATATTTTAAGCAATTACTTTATAAAGAAGAATTTTTATTCAACATTTAAACTTTCTAGAGTCAACACTTGGCACAATTAGCTCTTGTGCCATGTCAAACAGGATACTAAAATTTGGAGGCCAGACTGCCATCTCCATGGCAGAAACAGCCAGGAAAATTGCTAAATGTCCTAAGTTCTAGAATGTTCACTGTTGAAGAACTCAGGCATGAAGATGGGGTTTATT
The DNA here is from genome assembly GCA_004026905.1 of Hystrix cristata. NCBI lineage: Eukaryota > Metazoa > Chordata > Mammalia > Rodentia > Hystricidae > Hystrix > Hystrix cristata. Next base: position 101,963 of record PVJO010001693.1, on the reverse strand, counting down.
AAATACACAGGAACTTGGCGTTCACAAATACCTCAACACAACAACACTTAACAAGAAATCAGTAACATGATGCAAACAGGAAAAAGAATTCAAATTCACTTAGCAAGGTTTTAGTAAAATAACCAATGTTAAAGTACCACCAATTTGAAGACACTGCTTTAAAAAGTCAAACATTCCCCTAATATTCACTGGATTAAAGTTATCTGATCACAAAATAAAAACATTCAAAAAATACCAGGGAACATACAAATGGCAAAATACAGACAGTTGCAAATCAGGTTCTTTTTTAAAGCCTTCAAACTTACTTCATGAAAAAAATTGACAATCTTTGATTATTAATACTGCCAAAACTGGAGAAAGTTCTTGTGGTTAAAATAAAATCAAAAGATGCATAAATATATACAGGTAACAAAAGATTATTTTTTGCTTGCAAGAGCACTGTAATTTTATTTAAATGGTAGGTGTTTCTCCAGAATAGAGAGTGGAATTGTACTTAAAAAGACATCCAATTCTATACTTCACATATAGTAGTCATCTTAAAAATGTTGGCAAGAAAAAAAATGCCCACAGGAAAAAAAAAAGGATTTTTACTTTAAAATCATCCAAGCTATAATAACCAAAGAAACATCTCATCTGTTCACTCTTTTTCCCTCTGTAGATAAATTTGAGATATATTTTCCTTAAAGAAAATAAAAGCCACTACCAAGAACTGATTTGTTCTAAGATCCTGTGTACTCAAATCCCACATTCTGTTAAGAACATCACCACTCTCTTTTCAATGTGTGTTCTGTGGGAAATTAGGAGGTAAAAACACAATTTGGTTTGCACAATTTGGTTGCTTACATTTAAACAAGAGAAATGTTCAAAGTAATCATGCCCACGAACAGTGAGTACATCTGATTCAAACAGAAAAAATAAGCACAAGTTTGGTCTTCTCTAAAATTTCTTAGGCTTAAAAAAAAAATTGAAGCTGGTCTCCAGAGCTCACATATATATAACTGTACTATAGGAGTGAATTTCAATTAAATCATCCACAGCGGCCGTCTATGCAAAATCTGATTAGAATTTTTTCTGAAACATTTAATATTATTCCACATATAGGAATATTTTACATTGAAGGTTATCTTGTATCTAGATGTCTCCCCAAAGCCTCATGCAGTCATAAGTGGGGCTTTTGAGAGGTGGCTAGGTCTAGAGTGCATGATGCTGGGATCAAGGGTATGTGACCACTAAATTAGTCTATGATTGGTTTGGAATAGTTCAGGAAGTACATAATAAGAAGGCCTTCCCTGAGTGTGAGTACTACCTGCCCTAAGCACGGGTAGCCTCAATAAAATATAAGGAAGAGAAAGAAAGTGTCACTTGTTGTTTGCTGCTTGCTTCTCCACTGTTTTGCTGCCTTCCTGCCTGCTACTTGCTATGAACTGTTTCTCCTCTGTGAGACGCCCCTGCCACGCCACCTGCCTTACAGCCAGCCAACTATGGACTGAAATTGCTGCAAACTGTGAGCCAAATAAACCCTTCCTACTCTAACTTTAGGTCAGGTGTTTTGCCTTAGCAACAAGAAAAGTAACTAAAACAAAGGTAAAACTAAGGAAAGACAACAGAACAAGCAATCTAGGAGAATGCCTCTTCTAAACTCAGAAATGCATGGGGCTGTGTTCTAAATTTACTCAAATCCAAATGTTCCTCCAACACAAACAGATCTTCATGGCAGCCACCGAAAAATCCCCTGTATTTGTAGTTTGCAAATACCGGGGCGCTGAGATTAAGTGTGTTTTGTTGCCATAAAATGCAGAATTTTGAACAGATATTTTAGGTTCAAATTCCACCTGTAATTTAAAGTTAATACACTGACTTTATAAAAGGGAGTTCAGAATTTCGAGAAGTTATTTCAGACTATTTTCAAGTTTTTACTTTATTCATAAACAACAAAGGCCATAATTTTAAATATTCACTGGAGTACTAGATAATGTAGTAGAGAATATTTCAGTATACTCAATTATTGTATTGTTTTTAAAGTATGACTTATGCAAAAATTATTATAACTAAAATTGAAATTAGTAAAGAAGTGAAAAAAAATATAAATTCCTGTAACAAATTCCTATAATAAATAAAGCACATAAATCAGAAGTTTTGGGGTTTTTTTCCTGGCTTACTCTTTCCATGTTCCTTCTACACAGTCTTAAATATTTATAACAATTGTGCAGGAAAACAGTTACATGTTTCTCTACTTATTTAAGCAGTTTTTCAGTAGTCTATATGCTATTTTCATGATGGGCATAAAAGTCAAATTCCAGTCTCAATCTGACTGCAGGATGTTAAAGAACACGTATTTGCAACCCTCTCCCCAACACCATCTGTGTGTGCCTATCTGTCTCTCTCTTTACAGCTATATTTTTTGGAGTTATTTTCTACAGGAAAAAGTCTCAAAAATGTAACCCAAGTGGAAGACTCAAAGGTACAATCACAGTTGTAACTCTCCCAATGTTGCCATAATTCTTCCTATTTATAATACCAGCAGCAGTATGAAGTTCACACACATCCTTACACACTCACCAACAGCCAGATTTATGATTTTTGGTGATTTGGCAATTCGGTGGATGAACTGTACTACACATGCTGGTTTTGATTTATACTTTGAAAATATTAGTAAGGTGAAAATATTTCCTTGCAACTTTGAACTTTATGTTTTCATTTATGGAAACATGTATTTAAATTCCATAAATATATGTCTTTCAGTATTACTCTTTTGCTTTTGTTAATTCTGAAAAGAATATAAATTTTAATTTTCTAGTCACTAAATACATCAATAGTTCATCAAAATATTAAATGTTTTAAGATTCTAAATATAAAGCTAGAAAATGTCATACTTGAACTATTTGGCTTTTGTCTTTTTGTAAATTAATTTCTGCATATCCTAATATAATATATATTTGTATGTGCATATTTAGTTTTCTTAAGTGTGTTTTTCATGTTAAATGTCATTGTATTACTGAATCAAATGAGTTATAGGGAAGTTTTATCTGCCTCTGTATTCTTACTTCACACACATGTACTAAGTAATTTATGTTCCCATTTTATTCTCACCCAATTTTCTTTTACTAATAAACATATCTGAAATATTTAACATTATCTTTTCTTCAATGTGAGTAGTACTACTATTACTTAGACAATGATTAAACATTTTGGTGACTCTAAGGTTAAAATGATTCAGACTAAATTTGCTCTCAAATTGCAGAAGTTTTTTTTTCCTAATGGGACATGGTAGCAAAATCGATCAACTAAGGAATGGTGACCAATACAATAATTTAGAATATTCCTAGGTGTTAAAATAATCATTGGTGTTAAAATAATCATTGAAGACAACAAAACACAAACTCTTTTAAGATTTTAATCATTATGAAAATTCCGGACATTTTTTTTTAAAGCCCCAAATTATAACTATTCTGTGGACTGCATATCTTAGCTAAAAATTCAACTGTCAACTTGGTTGAACTTGGTCGAGTTAATGCAACTTGAGTTAACTTAACCACTTACTAAAATTTACTAAAATCACTTTCAATGTGTTAACTGGTCATATTAGTGTAATTGTTTGTTCTTTAGTTACACATTCTATACTCTTTTTTCATGTATTTATATATAAATAACAGTGATATGCATGATTGTAACACTCTTCTAAACAAGCAAATGATTTCTCTAGCTGAATGATATCTTCCAATAGGATTACATGTTACATTATGTTGGTATGAATTAGTTTGTTAGGTAAATAACCATAAATATGAAATAGCAATCAACAAGTATGCATAAAAATCATTTAAATGTGCATGATGTGCTTTTCTGAATTCAATGATTCTACTTTGACTATCTTAAATTCTCAACTCTTAAATATGGGAATTAGTATGAATGTTTAATTAGAACAATATCAAAGTTCTTAAATGTACTCTTTACCTATTTACCACTTTGTGAACTGCTTTTTCTTTTTGATGAAAGATGGTAAACTTTTCTATTAAAAATTTTGCATGTAGAACCACAAATTACTATATAGCTTCTGAAATAGAAAAATTAAATGGTTTAGAGAGAGTTCTAGGTTAATAACATTAATTTGTTAGACATCATGCTATAAATGATATTTAACGTCAAAAGACTGAATGGAACCCTCCACAATTAGCGCAAATAAAGAAGGGAATTCAGCATTAAACCCTCAGGCACCAACATTAAGGGGTCTGGAAAAAAGAAGGAAGAAGTGAGTTACAGACATGTGGAGAGATAGACTGTTTCTCATGCTGTGGAGCAGTTCAAGAAAGATGAAAACCAAACATTGGCCACTGGCTACAGCCACCGAAAAGTCTCTGTTGAACCTGACCGCAGTCCTAGGGGAATGGCAGGGACAAACGTCTGATTAAAGAATATTTAAGTAACAGTTAAAGGACCTTTAGAGACCCAAAGTAGTCTTGAGGCTCACTGCAAAGGAAACAAAGAGCGGCACAGAAACTTGAGGGGCAAGAAGAGTCAAGAGGCAAAAGGGGTTTTGCTGTTGTTTGTTACGACACACAAAATTTTATATAGATTCTTTATAAAGTTCCTATACAACATATTTCCTTAATCCAGCTTATTGGTTTAATGGGGAAGGTCATTAAGAAATGATGACCTGTGCAGAGGTAGGAAATTATTTTTGCCTAGAAAATGTTGACCCTCAATTAGGCCAGAACTATTATCAAGTAATTAAATATTTTACAAGGATGCTAACTACATATCAAAAACAGCATAAACATGTTGCTTTTCCTTCCCTAAATGATACTAGCATATCATACCCCTGGAGACACACCACTCCAAGAACAGATGAAAATACAAAATTGTATCCGGTGACCTTTTAGGAGGACATTCACCTTCCTGATAAACTGTTCATTAGTCATTGGTGAAAATGTCATTGCTGGAAATGGATTGATCAAATGTAATAAATTAAATTCAATACAAAAAAACAGTAGGAACGATGTCCATCAGTATCTTCCACTGGTTCCACTTGATGTTCAATGTGTGCTCTAGCAGAAATGATTAAAATGTCTGTCTGGAACATTGGAATTATACTGTTGGAGCATAAGAAATATGTGTATGAGTGGACACTGCATTAGCCATACCCTTACACCAATTTGTCACTCAGCAATTAGGTTTCCTGAAACATGCTAAAATTTATATTAAAAGAGCTACTTTGTGCTGGTTAAACAGATAACTAATTCAAACTACCCAACTGATTGTAGGGGCCACAATCAGTTGATCCAGAGAGCTTTTCTCCAGAGCATGGAAGACCTCACGTAGAACTTGCCATAGAGACACACAACTTCCTGTCTTGCTTCTCCTCTTGCCCAGGTACCAGAATTTAGAAGTATGGGCCACAGAGTGGAACACATTGCAACTACGCCACCATTCACTTTGCACATCCTTGCTAATATCAGTGTGGTCTTAACATGTCAAAAGCAAAATTCTGGTGTCGCAACGACATTAAACCTCCAGCTAAAATTTAGATAGACTAGAACCAAGTGACAGGTTGACCCAGTCACCGAGACAGTCAGGTACCACCATAAGGACAGAACAAAATACCTTACAGGCCTTGCCACAGTAAAATTTAAGGCATTCTGGAAACCGTCATGAAGATGTACATGCTTTTAAATACAAAAGATTGTCCTCAGAACATTTTCAAGTTGTGAAAATGTCACCAGAAATTTCAACAATTAAAATGGACAAATATCAGCTTTCCTCTTTTGGAAAATTTTATGTCTTTGAAGGCATGTCTGAAATGAAAATTTGCCCCTATAATTTTTTTTCTTTGAGAATTGCACTTTTCCGACAGCAATATGCAGTTCCACGCAGTTCCACCCACTTCCCACTGTTTTTCAGACTCATGTGGCAGAAGCGCCACCAAAATTCACATACATATTCATAAGCTGTCTGAAGCATTAATTCCACACATGGCAATGTATACTTGCATCTGTGGTTGGAGCTTCTAATTTGCAAAAAGCAAATATAATGTGTCTAAAAATCTTGATGAGCAAGTCTTTCAAATTCAAGCCCATAACATTAAGGATCTATGTATATTTAATTTCAAGCAGCAATTGGATGAAATCTTCTAGCTAATATAATCCTCTCCAAGTTAGTATCACTGTATGAATATGATCAATGCCCATAGTCCTTTCTCTGATTTGCTTCTTATACCTCTATCAGGTTATAAATATTCATAATCAAAGTCCTCTGGTGGTATACCCTTCTATTCATCTAAACTGTACTTGCTGTAATATAATCTATTTTTCCCATTCTATTTTATGAAATGAATAAGAAAAATGCCTCAATTTTTCAATCTTTTCACAAAATACAAAAATACAAATACAGTAATCTTTTTTTACAATGTATAATGCTTTATTGGTGGAAACCCTTACAATAAAAAATCCAAATAATCATCTACATAACTGATTCTTTTCCTTTTCTCTGCAGTTATCTCACCAGTAGTTGAACTGATCAACTCCCCCTTTCCTTGAGTTTGAATTTTATTTCAGCAGCAAAAAAAAGAGCGGGACTCATTTTTATTCCTCTTTCTTGGGGAGAAGTCCTTCCATGAATTGGCAGCTTCTTAAGTCAAGAAAATCTGTTTGCTAATTCAAAATTCTCAAGCAAAGAAATCTGCACATACTAAGCACTGGACAAATAAAAATTTAAAAGATTACTATCAATCTAAAAGTACTGTAATAGTATGCAGGAATCAAAGTTATAGACTCACTAACTTCTTGACAAATTTCAGTATGACAAAATCACTAAAAGGTAAAAACCTCCATTTAAAAAAATAATTGTTTTAATAGTCAAACAAATGACATTGTAATGAATCGACTTTTGTAAGTCTTGGTGGACGAAAACAATTGCTCATTCACTAATATTCTGGAAGATGACAAGTTACTTGAATTTTTAATTATTTCTTTATTTGGATTTTATTAAGCCAGCAGTTCAAAACAGGCACCTGAAACTGCTCAGGGATTCCTGAAAAACTACACTGCCATAGTAGGGGGTGGTTTAAATAGCACACATTCGCAACAGTAAGGATTAAAAATGTTTAATCTTACAAATGAACATGAAATGTTGAGAAGAAAAACAACTTTCTCTAGCAACTCTATATTCTCTTACAAAGTGTCTTTGAAGGCTACTGAAGTACAAATATGTTTATCTTCCAGAAAGACCCAAGACAGTAGATCATCATTTGTCAATTTCTTATTGGCAGAAAGATTCCACTGCAGGGTTAACTGATTTACAACACAGCCTGTCTATGGACCAGCCATTATTATTTTGGGCCTGAGAGTGAAATAACTTTTCTACCAATTTCCACTACTTCTCTTCTAATCCTGAAAATCACTACTCTTCTTTTTTCCAGTGCCTTCTTATTTGGTGTGACCAAATGGAAGAAAATGTCTCACTTGCTCTGTCTTATAAAACCCCAAAGTAAAACCTTCAATGCATAGACTCTATACACTGACACCTACTAACTTTAAATCCCAAGGGGAAACAGTGAGGTCTGGTTTGGTTGTTGTTGTTGTTGTTTGATTTTCTTCAAATAAAAATCTTCAGCAATACTATAAATCTCTTCCTGGGCAGCTGTGAGATGAACACCTCCGGGCAGTTGCAGCCCTTTGTTTCTTCAGTCATTTTAAAGGAGTCATGCAATCCCTCGTCCCTTTCTCTCTACCTGCTAACATGCCTAGTGCTAATCCTCCCTATTAAAAAAGAAACGATGACAATATGCTATATATATTTTAAACTTTAAAACAGGTTTAGTTTTTGAGTTTAAGATAATGCAATACTTTTGTGTAATAGTTTGTCTATTTAATTGTCAAAATCTGTATAAATCAATAGCCAAGTTCTCCAGACAAGGAAAATCCAATAGTGTACGTGTGTATATGTACATATATGTACATATATATCTACACATACACACATACATGCCACACCACACATACATGCACTAACACACAAACTCAAGTAGGGGGTGATGCTACCATATTCAGGCCAATTTTCTGTCAATTTTTCATTTGTTTTCATTATATAACAGTACATTTTTATTTAACAATACAACTTTAAAATCATTTTATAAATCATTGTCTTTCAAGGGTTATTTTCTATTATTTTATTAGTGTATTTTTGTGATACTCAGTACTTGCATTCATTGTGGGAGACCAGTGCATGTAGTTATCATAACCTGATGATTTTTGATTCCTTTACCTACTCTTACTACCCTCCCCCTCCTCCAATCCCTTCCTCCCTCTCAAAAAAGTCAGCCTCCCTGTTCTTCCCATGTCTCCTGTGTATAAATTGTTCTATTTCTCATAATCGTTTCTATTGAGCTGTTTTTTCAATAGTGCATAATCATGTTGCAGAACAGTAACGTGCACTGTGAGGAACCGCTACGTGCACACATCATCATGTTGCCCTTTTTAATTCCTTTACATTCCTTCCTGTTTCCTCCTTCCTCCCTTGATCAACTTCCTTATCTCCAAGTCCATCTTCTAGTTTCCTGTCATTGCTCCTTCATTTTATTCTTTAATTCCTTCACATTTTAGGTTTCTGACACAGGAGAAAGCATTTGATATTTTCTGAATCTGGTTTATTTCACATAACATGATGGTCTCTAGCTCATGAGACCTTCCACTGATTTGGCAAGGCTGGTCCACATTGTCAAGGCTAATGACTATACTGCAGTCTCACCAAGATATTAGCTATACCTACGAAACACCTGCACAGCAAAACACAGATTAATGTTTAATCAGCCACAGGGCATCACAGCCTAGCCATAATGACAAATATAACCAACCATCACAGTACCTTAAAGCATGAAGCTGCCATCAAAGAGCACCAATACACAACAGGGAGAAGAATGGACAACGGCAGCAACAGTCTTGGTGAAACCCAAGCCGTATCACTAGCCCCATGGATTTAAGAAAGTCGATTTTCTTCTCTGAATCTCAGTGTGATTTTTTGCAAAAAAGAGAGTGGGTGGGGTATTAAAACTCATCTTTTGGTGTTATTTAATGGATTATATGAAGTTTAAGGCAATCAATGAGTGGTAGTAACTATCTGATCAGTTCAAACTACATTCCCAGGTATTCCACTCCTGGCAGCTAAGAGGTGTTTCATCAGTGTCTCTAGAAGGAAGAAAGAAAAGAACAGAGAGAGTAAAGGAAAGAGGGATAGAGAAAATTAGTGCATAAATAAATAAATGAAAGAATGAATGTCTAACTGGGAAACCAAAGTCACTGTACTTGAGATTACAGAAAACAAGAATTAAAAGCCATCCCTGCTTTCAAGCAATTTAGATTGGACTAGTAAATAAGGTCAGCCTGCAAATAAACATAATACACATGTACTAATACAGAAGTTAATATGGTTACTGCATAATACAAGAATTCTGGTATAAATTCAAACAAAAGGCACATTCTACAACTATAATGGGTCAAAAACAGACACATAATGTATGAGATCAGCCATCCAAAGATTTAAGCACCACAGCAAATGGATCTAAATGTGGTTTTACAGACATGAAATATTTTACAAATTAATGGGTATGATAGGCCATGGCTACATTTAAATTTAAAAGAAAGGAACAAAGCACTGTCTTTAGAATGGCACTATTAGATGGAAAATTACACAAGAACTCTAATTCCGTCAGTAGGAGTAACAGATAAGACACTGGAATCTGAAGAATTCATCAGTGTTTATATCAAATTAGCCAAGGAAAAAAACCTTATCAGGTGACCCACTAAGACAAGGAGGTTTTCCCATAACCTGGATGGAATATCCTTTGAGACCAACCAAGTCTTTATATTTCAGTTCTGAGTCACTTTAGCAACTTTCTACCTTCTGAATCTGTTTCAAAGTCATCCTGCTATGGCCATCAATACCCCTGAAAACACATCACCACTGTGAATCAGCAAAGGAGCATTCCAGATCATAAAAAGTATTTTCTGTGAAGTTTGTTTACTTGGGTTTGTCTTCTAAGATCTATAGAAATTCTGCCTACATTAAAAAAATTAAATTTCTTTAGCTTAAAATTTGAGAAGCAGAAACTACACCCCAGCGAACTAGTCCTGAAATACGCCTGTTCAACAGATCATGCATGACTGCTATCTTTAAACCCTCCTAAATACTGATTGTACCTAAGTGTTGAAAAGTGAAAGGAGCCTGAGGGTTTAAGAAGATGAGAACAATATCAATGGGCATAAATTACGTGTAGCCTATTTCAGGTGGAAAAAAAGCATAACTAAGGTCCAAAGATTTGGATATATAAAGTACACATGGGCTAGAATGAACAGTCCAATTTTGATGGTATTCAAGATCCATACATAAGATTGAACAAGAAGATTGTAAAGGTAACTATGGCCATTTGGAAAACTTAGGTGACCACATTAAAAAACCTTTTTTATTAACGGGCAATAAGAAGCCACTAAGTTTTGACTGGGGGGGTGGCACTCTGGAAAGGGGCTGTGAATATCAAAAGTATGATTATGTATTTGCACAATTATCTTGTTAAAAATATAGTGGGAAAAAAATATAGTGCGTAACTTTGAGGAAGTGAATTTGCCTAGAGTTTATCGTAACGGTTTATACCTGAGGTTTAAGATGAACATACAGGGGTTATGATAAAAACAGAGGCTATGAACGTGAGATTCTAAGAGTACAAGCTTTGCGATTCACCAAGCATCTGATCAGAAGTGAAAGGTGAGGGCCGATGCATGTTCCAAGGTTAGTAATTCAGACTACAATAATGATCTTACTTTTTAAATTATTGATAAGCTCTTCTATAACTTTCAAACATCATCTTACATTCGTGATTCGAACCTTTTTGTATCACTATCTGACCTGTGCATCTTAGTTCACTATTTAAAGTCAAATCAAAAATGACTAAACCCAATCTTTCTCACTACCCAGCAATCACAGCAAATTGATTCACCGAATGTTCTAACCATCTATGAAAAAGAAAGACAAGAGAACAATCTAACAACGTTGTTGAGCAAGGTTTATAAGAGCAAAGTGCTGAAGAAGCTAAGTTCTTCAGCAAATAAGTCTAGAACTGGTCATATTTCCTTGTCAGCTGACATCATAATACCAGCCTGACTCCTCAGTGTGCTGTCTGCCCCACAAACACAACCAGTCCTGCCACCCTTTCCCAGAACCTTACTTCAACAAAGCAATATTTAGAAAACAACAAGAACACCAGACTCTCAGCAAGTAACTCACCAGCCATTCACGAAGCCCAAATGTGCTTCTTTGTACCAACGTCTCCATACACAATCCCAACTAAGAAAATGCATGCTAATGTTTAAAAGTTACCACAGCAACAAAGTGAACAGTTCAAAGGCAATGAACCTAATCGATGCAAGTCATTGTTGGAAAGATTACCCCTGAGACAAATCTCTCACTGCTAAGATTATTGCTATTTATTTGAAGGGTTTTCTGAAAAGGTAAGAATGACTGAGGGCTTCAGATCAATGAGTTTTTTTTCTTTTTTTTTTCTTTCAATGAGCTAAAATTCCCAGTAGATCTGAGCTGCTCTTTTAATCATGATGTTAATCGATAACAATCACACCCAAGAGAATACCGACATGGGTTTTCCAGGAAATCTCATAGGGTTTAAAGTGCTATACTTGTAGAAGCCATCGATATTATGTGTTAGAAAACAGAATTCAGGTTGGTCTTCTTATTTCTTAGAGCAGAACTACAGTGTTCTAGACCCAAAAACGTTAGCATAATGCTTCTGAAACTTCAGTGTGGTTAAGAACCACCTAGAGATCTTGTTAAAATCCAAATTTGCACTCAGTTGATCTGGGGACATAGCCTGAGATGTGTACTTCTACAAGCATAAGTATGGGATGGCCGTGTCACTAGTCAGCAAGCCATGCCTGAAGTAGCAAAATGCTGGACCTCATTACAGACTGGTCAGGAGAAAAAGTAAAAGTCATTCACAACGGCCGATGGAAGCTCACGGAAGCCAATGACCGTAAGAGATATGCTACTTCTCTTATCTTCCGTGTCTAACTGCTCTCCTTGAAAAATAACAGAAAAATATACTGCCAAATTTACTTCAAAAAGCTTTTTCTAAATATATTCTAAGGAATTGTAGTTATCTGGGATATGAATAGTTGCCCCCCATCAAATAACAAAACACTAATAGAAGGCTCAAAGGACACATGAATGAATTAAACAAGCTCAGGGAATGACAACAGCTACCATTTGTGAAGCACTCACTAGGTGCTAGGCCTTGTTCTAAATACATGAGGTAGAATAAACCATTTAATCTTCCCAGTAACTCTGTGAGGCAGAAACTGTATTAACATCCCTGTTGTGCAGACATGGCAAGAGGAGCAAGGAGAAGGTGAGTCACTTGCCCTGGGTCACAAGGCTGGTGAGCTGGGAAGTGGTGTAGCCAGGGCTCACTCCCAGCAAGCTGCCTCCAGAGCGTGGACTCTGCTCCTGGGCACAGAAGCACTTTTCAGCATTAATGGGAAGGGCGAATCACCCCAAGGTGATGTAACTACTTGTTAATTGCCAACAAAGGGGAATATCCAATAGAAAGGAGAGAAGAAAACCTAAAAATTAGGTCTAAATCCACCATGAGAATAAAAAAGGGAAAAAGCTAGAAAATGAAGTAACTCTTGGAGAAATAATAGATTTAGAAAACTGTACTGTGGTGGTGGAGACATCATCCATCCATCACTGGGCAGAGAAAAGACCCAGCTGCTCAGCAAATAAATGCCCAGAAGAGGTGCCGTGAAAGCTCTCAATCAACAGGAACCCACCAACAGTTTGTTTCCACCAAACACACTAAGAAACCCATCAAGGACAACAGTCGTGATTATTCTTACATTAATTACCCAATGTGCAGGTTGTCTGGGGCCTGTGCTGGGTCTGCCTTTCTTCCCACAGGACTGACTGGGCATTCTCCCTCTCATTAACAGCTCCGTGAAAGTGAGTAGCTGGAAGGGATGACAATCAAATCAATTTTTTTTGGATACAAGGTTTTAGCAGTAGGTTTGAGAGACAGAGATTAGGATGTGAAACTCATGATGAAAATACCTTCTCACAAATCATAGATTTCAGGGAACCCTCTTTGTCTGGCCTTTCAGTTGCCGAAAGAAAAATTACACTGAGTGGATCCAGTCTGAATTCTGTATTCTGAATTAGAAAACAGCATACTGTGTAGAACATACTTCAGATCAGGTAGAACGATAAAGTAGTTGTGTGCTTAGGTGAGCAATGGGAAATGGTTCAGCTTGTTCAGACAAAAAACCTTAAAACGAAAAAACTGATTCTGGAAACTGGATTTCCAAGTTCTTCCTTTAAATGACAGGAGAGGTCCCAGGGCCTCCGAGACTGAAAGGTGTCACGAAAACACTATTTCTCACCATCACCCAGCATATCTATGTGCAGGGTTCTAAGATGAAGTAATCTAATTCTGTTATGCTAGTACTTCAACCCACACTTACATAGTTTCAAATATTTTAATGTTTTCCATCAGCATATTCCTTTTTATAAGAATCTTTCATTGTTCCAAGACACAAATCATATCCTTTTAAGTTCCAGATGAAAACATTTTAGGCCTATTTCAGGATTTTATTTCAATAGACATGTATACACATGTAAAGCAGTTTCAATGTAATTTAGAAATACTCTTTCCTAGGTCTTACTGTGTTGATATCACCATGGAGCTTAAGAAAGTGCCTGCAGGTGATAGGCACCTGCTCTGGCTTTGAAACGCTAACTCCAAAACCTATAGTCAGGTACCCAAACAGAGAAGAGCAACAAACTATATATTTCAGCACCTAGTAGTTTTGGCAGCTCATTAGGAACTGGTTATTGCCAGCTGGGTATCCCACCATTTCCTTCAGGCAAAATTAAAGTGGAAGACGCAAGGGCTTTATTGTAACTTTCCACCACGTATTTATATCATTATGGGTTTTGTGTTGCTCTAGTCCCCACATGGTCTCGCTGAGTATCTTCTTACTATGTCACTGAGATGTGACGCAAATATAGGATGATGCAATGAAAACAAGTGTGTATAGTAGATGACTGCTGAAGTTAACGCCATGCCTATTAGAAAGTACTACACGATTTGCACGGCCCTTTGTTCAAACAGCAGAGGAAAATACTGCTAAAGGTACGGACATATCAAGCTCTTTCATTTCTTTCACAGCTTCTCTCCGGTGGTGGTTACTTACTACTTTGCACTGCAATCCCCAGTCTCTGGGATGCCACGCAGAGAGAGCAGACCTGAGCTTCTGCTCACTTCACACAAACTGCCATCCTGCAGGTTCTCCTGCTAGCTATTAGTTCTGCCTCCCACAGCCAGGAGGACGAAGCTCAAGCAGCACCAAGCAGGGAAGCTGACTCAGGCACCTTCCCCACCACAGGCCCACTGTCCAACCCATAGGCAGGCAGGCAGGCAGGCTGCGGGCAGACGGAGGACTCCCAGGAGCAGCAGGATGCCCACGTGAGGATGCATCGGGTGTCTCCACTGGGGTGGTGAGATGCTCGCACAACCAAGACTCCCACCGAGGCCTTCCTGGATGGGGACCGCCATTATCAATGCCCTGGAGACCTGCTAGGCTCCTGCTCCACTTCCTGCCCTCTCTGCCACACGCTGAGAAGACCAGTACTTGTTAAGCAAAAGCTGAAGGAAGAAGCCAGGAAGGGCCTGGGGTCCCGGGAGACGGGGGAGCAAGCAGTAGACAGCAGCCAAGAACCCATCTGCAGAGAGCAGCAGCCTAAAGCCAGGCTTGAGCCTTAGACAAGCCCCATTATCCCAATCAACTTCACATACAAACACAAATACAAACATAAAATGAAGGATTCTGAGACACCAAACCCCCAGCTGATTGTCTCGTGGCTGAGTGGTAAAGCCAGCACTGACAATGTAAAAACCCGACAAGGCCTGTGCTCACATTTCAGCACACACGCTAAAACTGGGCAACACAGATCAGCATAGTCTTTGCAAAAGAAAGACACACGGATGTTATGTGTTCCACACTCTTACTTTCCATAACTAAATACACTTATACACACACACGAGTACCCATAATGGTGGGGAAACCCAAGGAGGGCGCAGGAAAAATCAACTGTAACCATTGCAGTATCCTAGTTCTGCTTCTATGCTAATTTTGTAAAATGTAACAGGGAGAAAATGTGTAAACTTACCAAAGAGTTCTCTGTACTATTTCTTACAACTCAATACTGTAATTACATATATCCAGAAAGATCTAAGGTCTGCTAACTGGACACATACAGCGAAGAAGCGGTTAATCTATCTCTACCTGAATATACATGTAACATTAATTTGATTTTGATGTGATATAAAAGAGCTGTCCTTAAAATAGCCTGCCTGAGTACAAAATCTGCAAACGCCATGTTAACCATGTGAATCCTTCCTCTCAGGAGGAATGCGCTCAGCTATACTTCTTGTTGATACTTACCTATTAAAGATAAAATGGAAACACACATACGAAAACCTACAAAAATTCTCTGAAAACTGAAGCAGTCTATGCAAAGCACGCCTTTATTCGCCAAAGAAAACAACTGACTGTGGAAAAGCCCATATTATATTAAATTCTTGCAATCAGAAAATTCACCTATGTACCCATTATAACTCCAAATGTAAATGGTATAGCTATTTAAGTTTTATATGCAAAGGACAAAACATCTTGCCTGTTGGAAGCTGAACTGCCAAAACTATAATAAGGAAAATACGAATTCTCTACCCTGGGTTCCCAGAAGACCTGGCAGCGGTGAGAATTCCATGTTGTTTGTTTATGTCCGGAGGAGATCGGTCTTGCTGCAGCTCTGCGGCGAAGGTAGAGTCAAGGCCAGCAGGCCTCAGAGACAAAGACTACTCAGAGGGCAACTACCGCTACCAAGACTCTTACACGAGGTGATGAAAGAACTATGCCTAACACAACACAGCCCCGCACAACAGAAATACTCAAGAGATGTTAGCAGTTAATATCAATGATGACGGCTCACTCCTACACTGACCTCTCAAGTCCTCAGTACCAACTCTCAGTATAAACTCCGCTTTGATTCACTGCACCTAACGTTTGCTTCTTCCTCTGTCAAAAGGCGCTCATAGCCAAGATTAGCCCACCTCTGATTCTAGTCAGAACTTTGCAAAGACCTGAAGTACTGTGTAAACAAAGGAAGAAGTCTGCGATTCGAATTAATTTTGCCACTGCTATCTCTGTACCTCTGGTAAACATCAGCTCTTCATTAACGAAACTGAATTTGAATTTCAAAGAGGAATGAATATTCATTCACTTTGAGTAATTACATACTAAAATATTCAAAATATATTTTGTTGAATGAAAGACAGAATTAATGAATGGATATGTGCAGACTTCTTTCCACTTTTTTTCCTCTTTACTCACTAAATCCCCTTGCAGCAGCTTTACTTGAGAGTTAAAGTATCAGAAGAGGAGGGGAGGAGCCACAAGCAGGACGACACCTTCCTCATGACCTCGCCTGACTGCACTGCGCAGTCCAACTACATCATTAATCACTGCCAGCAGCAGTCAGGTGCAGGCATGCCAACAACGCTGTCACGGTTTGCCAGGTGTGGCAAATTACTGCATCTTCGTCTAGCCAAGCTTTGCGCCTGAGAGTAACAAAAAGCACTTAAGAACCTCCTGAGGCAGGAGAGCGGTGTTGGCTGACAATCAATGTCTCCTTGCTAGTGGCGCCCTAGTTCGCTTCTGACAGCTCAAGTTCTTGCGGATGCCCGGGCTCCGGGCTGTGCCAGACTACGGAGGAAGTGAGCTTTTTCCTGCCCCATCTTGGGCCCTGCCAGTTCTGAATAGCTTACCTCTTATGTCTGCATGTGCCCCAACCACAGTCTGCACACCTGACGCCCAGGCACTTTCTCAAAGGGATATTTAAACCCTTCCTCCGGCTGAGGCAGGTCCTGGGCCGACTGGATGTGCCATCTCGGTGATTCCCCGCTGCCTCCACCGCTGGCGCTGACAAATACAGCTTTGTATCCACTCCCCACAAAAACTCTGCATCTGTTTTCTTCTGTCACTGACTCCATAGCACTGGAAACTAAGCTAACTGTATTTCATGCCATTTAATTAACTATACACCTAAACTTTAGGGACTAAACAAAACATAGTCAAGAGACAATTTGAATAGGGTGACTATACAAAAAGTGTAAAGAATGGCTGGATGTTGAAATAAACACCCATTTGAAAGAAGAACAATACAAAGTGTTTCGTGTTGACCCTTAAAACCAGGTTTTCTAACATGTGCCATTAAAATCAACTGTAATTCCAAGTTCCCTGGTGAATTCAAACTCAATTTGAGAGTTTTCTCACTTACTTTCAAACTAACCCTCTAACAAGTATGCTAAATGACTTTCTAATCATCAAAGAAAAATTACTACACTGGACTTCACCTTACAACATTAATTAATCTCGCTGTGGTAAAACTACCACTGCAAACACCTAAATTATTTAAGATAAATCAAACATGTCATAATTAGTTATTTAGTTCAAACCCACTAATACATCACAGTTAACATGAATACCATGCAGAGTATCATGGTTTATATCTTCCTGGTGTGTTCTCACCCCTCCATTGCAGAAATTTGGTTTTAAAATGTCTGGAGAAGAAAACTGTTCCAACCAAGATGTTAAATGTAACAAGGACAGGTAAAATCCAAGTACATACCTTCGGCACAAATTCAGTCCAAATACGAAAGGTGAGACAGAAAACTAGGGAGACATTTATTGACAGCAATCTAACCATGAAGAGATCCAAGAATAACTTACAGAATGAAATAACTTATGTAACGAAATGTAACATGCACTAGGGATTCAACGTAACACATCTTGTGACATCAATCCGCCCAGACAGTGGAACATGACCCACTGTCTCAGCGCTCCTCCTAAGGGCCCACCAGGAATATATCCCTGCAAAATCTGCAAGTGGACTCCTAGTTCACTAAACACTTCCAACCATGCTTCTTACAGAGCCCAACTCCAGCTCATCTCCAAAAAACTACAGAAATTATAATAGTATCTATGTCTACCAGTTTAAATGTGGTCCCACTTCTTTACATATTAACACTCATTTCTTCACTAAAGAAACTGTTTCTATCTTTAGTGTAGGTATAAGCAAAGAAAACATTTTAATAAACAGACCATAGTCAATAATCAAAACTCCTCTTAGGAGCTTTTAATCGGTTATTTACGGAGATCAGTACAAAGAGCAAGTTACCTGTCCTGAACTAGTATCTCTACCTAATGTCATGGCCCCCATCCGGAAACAAAAGAAACAGTATGACCAGCAGTTGACTTTCACTGTTTTTAAAAATACACCTTGTAGTTATACCTATGTAGTTATACCTTGACAGTATCTTCCAACTAACGCTATATAATTTATATAACATGCTTAAAAGAACATCTCTCACCCAGCAACACGCTGAAATAATCTAGAAATTATTTGCTTTCAAGTTCTCATCACAAAGTCTAAGATAGGAACTTCTTTTAACTGTCTTCTGTCTTTCAATGGGAGGTTTTATTTTCTATCGAAATAGCCCTTCAGCCACATCACTCATAATCATCAGAAATTTACAATTACTCTGTTTTGTCCCCCACGAAGCTGTTGGTTTTAGGGCTTCTTTAGCTTTGCTGAAGTGTTCTATTTCAATGGGTTGTACAAGGGTACAATGTCCCAAGTAATGTAAATAATCTATTCCACGTAATCTTGTGATCACTAAACGGTCTCCACACACTGAAATGCTCCCACATTCCTAAAAGTCCAAGACATCAGTTTTCTCTGTTGCTGCCTTCGGTATAAACTAGCAGTGACCTACTAGGTTGCAAAATGATTCATTTTACTATCATTTAGATTTTAAAAAGACATATGAAGGCCTGAAAGATTGCAATTTATTTTATAAATATATATTTATATTCTCTATTTTCTATGCAAGCTAAAGCATTTTTTAAGGGCAAGGATGTGGCTTCCCAGGGTCATCTTTGAATATATGCTTTCTTTCAAGGTTACATACCTGACCTCTGTGAAATTTTGAACTAAAATACATGTGCTACACAGGAAGTAGAGAGTAGGCTTCTACCAAATCACATGGAAACAAGTTGTGAGGAGTCAAAGGTCTGGTGACACAGAAAAACATGTTTTGCCTTTTAACAGTGTCTTCCCTCAACCAAGCAAAACAATGAGTAGTGAATGGATACATTTTAACTGTTGAAGATACTGTTTCAAAAAGATCCACAGGTCTTCAATAGAGAATCTCCTAGCTCTCTGAAGAGGACTCTGAAGAGCGTTATATTTTAATTTCCACCAAGTCATTCTCTGAGGAAAAAGGATGAAATCAGTAAGATTAGGAGGAAGGAGAGATGTATTTTTACTTAAGAAACATATACTATTTACTATATCATAGGTGTTGTCTTTAATTATTCTACAAGTATTAATCCAGTAAAACCCCATAACTTTATAGGGTAGTGCTGACATACATTCTCCCTTTTAAAGATGAGAACAGAGACAACACAAAGATGGAATAACTTGTCTAAGATCACTGGACTTGTAAACTTCTGGGCCACCATTTGAACCCAAGCAGTGAGACCCCAGAGTCTACGTATGCTCAAACACCTATCTCATCCTGCCTCTCTGGCAGCCACTACTTCTGTAAGTCTCATACAATCTACCTGAAACACCAACAATGAAAGAAAAGAAAACATCATGATTACAGAGGAAACTTTAAGTGTATCGTTTTTCTCTTCCCTTCTCAGTTAAAAGGCAACTATCTTTTCATTGAAAGTAAGTCTGTCTTCCAAACACAAATGACAAAAACAGCAGGAAAGAAAATGCTATTTTCAAGTTTCTAGAAGGTTATCATAAACAACGAACAGAGAAAAACAAATTAAAGTTTTACAAAATGGCATTTGACAGTGTCTCTTGTACCTCACTGCCCAGGACAATCTGAATGCACCGTATTTGGTGGCTGCACTGAGCACCCTATGGTGTGAAAATGAAGGATGACCACGCTTGGAAAGAAAAGACAAGCATATTGTAAGCGCGTGTAAATGCACAGTTAGGTCTGAATGTTGTGGAAATCAGCCCAGGCTGCTTCTCGATTCATGAGTTTAGCTGAGATGGTAGAACAGATGACAAACAACAACAAACAGAAACACCATAGCACACAATTCTCTCCAATAATGGGGATAAATATCCATAGCCGCTTATTTAATTCCCTGCTAATTTACTTTCTTGTTTAACCAGTCTAAATATTTGCTATCTATTAAATATTCATGTATTGTGTTTTAATACCTTCAGGGTTTTATTCTTCAAGGAATTAATTTATAAGTACCTATAGTCAAAACAGTACACTTTTCTCAAAATAACAACAAAAACCTCTACTCAAAGACTTAGTATCAATCCATTGGTCAAAATGTAGATCTGAAGGAGAATTCAGTTTTGTTGGCATTTAAGATCTCAAATACTGATAAAAGAATTTCATTTGAGAAAAAAATTTCATTTACTCTCTTGTACAAATATTTTGTCCAGTTTAAGTAGTATCAATGAAAATTCAGTAATAGTCTTTCATTTCTTCTTGAAGTATTAAAGTCTATTTATAAAATATTAGCATACTCAATCTATTGCTTTGGTTATACAAACTTTTTGAAGAATCTGTTTTATTTCTCTGAATTGTGACAAATTAAGTAAGACTTTTAATGTAGTTCCCAATTATTCTCTTCGTCAGTTTCCTCCTCACTGAGACACAACATCTGACACCCCAAATTTAAAGGAGGAGAGGTTTATTCTGGCTCACGTTTCAGTCTATGGTGGGCTAGCTCCAAAGAAGAAACAGCATGGCAGAGGGGCACAGCAGAGGAAAAGTTGCTCACTTCGTGGCAGCCAGGAAGCAGGCAGGGAAGTACAGAGCCCTTGAGGGAGGCATACCCTTCCGGGTCAGGCCCCCAGTAACCTGCCTCTTCTGACCAGACCCCACCTCCTAAGAACAAATCAGCTATAAACCCCATAATCCAATCACTTTCCAAAAGCCCTGCCCATAAGCACATGAGGCTCGTGGGGGCCATCTATGTACATACCCTAACATTTATATTAGATGTGCTGAGTCTACTAGTGTTCAATATCCGACAATATGTTAGAGCAAAAGAAATGAATCCGTAAACTCTATAAACCCATCAAAGCCCCAAAATAGAAATGTTCTATTAAAAACGAGCACATTTTATTCTTCACAAAGTCAGTATGATGAGGTACAAAGAAAGGTTGTAGGAATATCTTCATTAAAGAATAGTAAGGGGACATAATTACCAATGCAACAACTCACTCGAGGCTGGATCTTGTAGGAAGGGGAAACAAAGCTCTAAAAGAAATTATTGGCTCAATTAGTGAAGCTGAAATGTAAATGTTTACTGAGATTGATAATTGCACTCTAGCTATACACACAACCTTAGGAAATATACATTGAAGTAAGTAAGTGTGAAGGGCCATGGTATGTAATATCCTAAGATACCTCAAGAAGAAAAGCATGAGAAAGGGAGACACAGCATCAAATGATAAAGTGAATGGGGTAAAATGTTTAGGTGAATTTGGTAAAAGCTAGAGCAATGGTCCTTGTTTATATTGTTGGCAAATTTTCTGTAAATTTAAAGTTATTTCCAATTAAAAACTGAATGTAATAACAATTAAAAAAAAAAAAAAAAACTACTGACCTGTGCCCGAAGTATAAATTAAAGCCATGGGCTGGGCTCAATCTTTTTTTTTTTTTTTTTTTCCCTCTTGGTGGTGAGGATCAAACTCGGGGCTTTGTGCTTGCTAGGCAAGCATTCTTCCACTTCAGCTAAATCCCCAACCTGGGCTCAGTCTTTGTAAGTCCCCAACTCTTGCACTCCAGGTATTCATATTATGTTGCAGAGTAGACTCTCACAATGAACATCCGGAAGACCTTGGTTCATACGCAGTGTTACTCATTTCTGACACAACGGTCTCTCCACAAAGGCAGCACCAGATACATTCCAGTTCCTCAGGCTCTACTATGAGAAGGTGAGCCATGTGCACCCTGAACACAACAGTCGCTAGATCACAAGCTCCCCTAGACCAGAACCAGGCGATAAAGGCAATCCAGGAGCCATGTTTTCTGGGTGTATCTCCAGCAGCCTGATTCAGGGCATATTTAATACACTTAATACACACAGGCACTGAACTACATGCTGGAAAGAGAAAAATGAATGACCTTTGGCTCTGCCCTCAAAGAGCTCACAGTCTAAGGGGAGAAGGGCATATAATTCTATAATTTCAGTAGAATCCACAAAATGCTGTTGTCATGAAGGTGTATAAAGTGTTCAAGAAGGCTTCAGTGAGTAAGTGAGACCTATGTTATTCAGTTATATAATAACTATTTACTCTGTGCCGGGGCCAGGAACCTTAAAGATGAGGAACCACACTCCAACTGGCAAGAAAAGAAGAGAGAGGGGTTCCAGCTGAAAGCAACCAATAACATGAAAATGGCAATGAGCCGCACAAGCCTTACATATTATCATCGAACACTAAGGGAATGAGTACAGCTGGGGGCACAGCCTCTTTTGAGGGTGCAGATAATGAGGGAAGTAAAAGCAATTAGCCACAGATCCTAAATGCTTTTGTATATCATGCTAAGAATCCACAAGATAGTCCTATGAAGGAAATGGTAGAATATTTTCAACAGGAAAACTTAAGTGATATAAGTGCATCTGGTTGAAACGTGGAGCATATATCATCCATAAAAGATGTGAATTCCATATTGCAGTTTACATGTAATGGAAGTCATCTTCAAATGTTGAGATAAGAGCTTGAACCGAGACAAAGAAAAGAGGTAGAATGGGTAGGGTCTAGCAGCCAACTGCCTGTGTTTGATGAGATACAGTAGAGAGGGGTTAAGAGGAAGCAGCTTTCTAGCTCAAACACTAGGAATCATTAGCAGTGACTGATAGAGGAAAGGGGTTAAAGATAAAGTCAACCTTGAATATATGGACATCAAAATTCCCATGTAGGGGTTGGGGATTTAGCGCAAGTAGTAGAGCACTTGCTTAGCAAGCACAAGTCCCTGAGTTGGATCCCCAGCAGCCCCTCCAAAAAAAACTGCTATGTAGTGTGCATAAAGATGTTCAACACATAATTTAGTTCTGCAGAGAAGTTAAGAGTAAATATAAATATGTTACGGTCATCAATGATGATAATAAAATACAAGATCATGCTCTTGTATGCTCCAAGAAGATTGTGCAGATGGAGAAGAAAGCTAAGGACAGGTATTTAAAGATGAGGAGAAGGAAAAGCCAGAGAAAGGAAGGAGAATGAGCAGAAGCAGGATTACAACACATGGTTCCTTGGACATGGATTAGTCGGGTAGTAGCCACAGACCAGCCAACATATTCACTGCGGCCAATGAGGTACAAGCTGTTTTGATAAATCCTATTAAAAACAGCCTCAGTTTTCTCTATCAGAAAAAATAACTTTCAGGTTTGGATGAAGAGAGAGTTCAAGTTCAGTTCTCATTCTGTTCACTCTCTCTTTACACAATTGAACTGCAGAATTGAACAAAGACTTTATTTTAGAAGAAACATAATGGATATACTAGAGTCTTTATAGAGACATTTGGAGCTTATAAAGCAACACAAAGGAAAAAGGGCTCACAAACTAATTCTTGAATACAGTCACCCCTATTTTAAAAATTATTTATGGGCAAAATATTATAATACACCATTGTTAAAATAATGCAAATGTTCCAATCTCAACACAGCTATGCTGGGCTATTCTGGATTAAACAATAGCATCCTCCACATGGAATGCCTGCAGATGAACAGCTGAGAGCATGTGTGCCTGCACACACGCGCACGCACGCACGCACACACACACACACAATCACCTCCTCCAACAGCCAGACTTCACAGTCAGAGCAACCTTTTAAACACTTCACCTTTATCACCCACAGCGACCACCAGTCTGGTGCAATCGTCTATCCTCTCACAGAAATTGTGATCCCTGTAAACAGTAACTCAGCAGAGCAACCAGGATTTACAAGTAACTCCATGGTCTAATTTGTTCTATATTTAAATTTTTCCTTCTTAAATTTCATAATTAGGGTACTACCCACATCTTCAATGGCTTTGACCTCCCAGGTCACTAAAGAAAGTAACATGTTTTTCTTCTACAGTCATTTGAATAAATAATGCCCAGTCATCTGACTATGAGTATTCGTTACACTTGAGCTATAGAAAATAATCAGTCACAGATCAAGTTTAGTTGCTCCAAAACAAATGACACAGGTACGACTTACACAGAATCCTTTCAGAGGTTCCTTTTTTTCAGAATGATCTAATCCGTCCCATGTTCATGCACACCCTTCTTTTTGTAATCTGCATCTATTTCTCCAGGATCAACATTCACTTTATGTCTTTCTAACTAGGCAAATAAACTCAGCTCCAAAATGACTCTGCCATTTGCCTAACATGTCAACAGAACAATAATTATTTTAGCGCTTCAGCCTGGATGGTCAAAAAGATGACCTCATGATGACCCTCCTGTAAGAGAAGCAGTACTGTTTATAAATAAAAATTCAAGCTGAGAGAGCTTCAGCTTCCAAAGGAAGAAAGTAATCACTATGTTTGCAGGCAGTTCGTGTTCTGCCCTTTGCTTTAGGTACACAGTATCTAGATTTTCATCAACATTTTTCAAAATGTTGCTCTAAGTACAGAATCCTGGGTTTTGCTCATGCATATCTGGAAACTCTGTTTAGGGAACATCCCACTAGCAGCTAGAATGAACAATGCACATTCTGTATTGATTCTCACTACTAAGAAAACATGCCTGCAGTTCTTAATTCAGGCCAGTGAGATTCTTAAAGGGTCATGTGACTAAAGAACAACTAGACGTTTTTGTGAACAGTGAAAATTGTTTTTAAAATTCCCTAAGGAACTGTTAAAGGTAAGCCTAAAGTAACCTATACAAAAGATTAATTTATTCAAGATTAGAAACTGTGCCATCAGCTATAGAAGTCACATTTTTAATCATACAAGACTAAATTCCAATATTTCCAGGCCAGGTGATCTAGACAAGTTCTTTAACTTTGCTGGCTCCTGATAGAAAGAACTGCATACATTATATGAAGAGCTAAGCCTGGCATTTGGTACCCACAGACCGTCACTAAATATTACCTTCCTCCTTGACTTTCTACTTTGATGCTGTAAATGACAACATCATTAGGAAATTCCATAATTTTCCACTATGTGTGTGTGGTTTGCATTTCAATGATCACTTGCCAGTCTGTAAACAAAGAACATCACAAAATATTCAATTTTGATACATGCTAAGTAACCACAAGTGAATTCACAAGCTGTTATTTTCAATGTTTGTCATTTACAAAGCCTATGTGTTCACAAAATAATGGAAAAAGAAACCGTTCAAATGCAGACATATTAAAGTATATATTTGGTCGCTAAACATAAACAAGGCTTGTGATTTTTAAATACCCTGGGTCCTAACCCCATCAGATAGACTGCTCCAAACAGCAAATCACTGAGTAAGTACCGTATTTCCACCTCTTTGTGACACCCGGTAAACCAGATCAAATAGAAAACTCTTTAGTGGGACACTGTCCTCATTACAGGATCCAGGAGCTGACACAAAAAGGAAGAAGGTCAAGTCCACTTTTGTTAAGCTCTTAGGTAACAGGTCCGAGGACAGCAACATTAGGATGGGATAATTATAAGTTGTTGACAGAAGAAGAAAAAAGGTTTTCGATCTTTGATTCCCAGTTGTAAAGATTCCAAAATATCATACTCATATTAAGAAACATTTTTCATTTTAATGATGAATAGCCACCTGCTGAAGCTGAGAGAAACAGGAGCCCACTCCTAACTGGAAACAGCAGGAGTGTGTGTGTTTTCCATTGTGTATTCAGGCTTTCTAAATGTTCAGTTTGAGACTTCTAAGGCAAAGCCTGGGAAACCCCCCCAGCTCTCTGTAAACAATACACTCTTTGGACACACACTGCACACATTCAGTATAATGGGAATACCCACAGCTGGAACGCAGTGCTTGAGGCTCTTGCATTTTTTAATCAGTTTCTATGAATTTTAAGTGAGTTATCAGCCATGGTGAGGGCATATTGGGGAAATGCTTAAGGGGAAATAATAGGACCCAAATGTTCTCATGTTTCTTTATTCATTTCAGAGAAATAGCCTCTGTCACACATGCAACCTTCCGCCAAAGTCTACATGGATCAAACCTGGTGGTAGCCGACTTAGCTAAATGTTTTGTCCAAGTTTCCAAAACAAGTTTTCAATTTTCTACTTACAAAAATTAAAGGTAAGAACTTTACCAATTTGAACACAGTGATTTAAAAACTAAATTTGACTTTTAACGTTCCTCCCCTTCCAAAGCCCTTACCACCATTATTTAGCTGCAGCAGCAGTCCAGTGCCCCCTTTAGTTCCCTGGGAAGTAAAATCTATCCACTAGAATTCAATTTAGATCAGTACCAGTTTCTCAAATTTGGGCCCTGTACCAATACTCAGGAGAAAAGAATGTTAAGTTCTCCATTTATAATCTATGTAGCAAATGATTCATCAAAAATCTTGAAAAACAAACAACCCAGCATATATTCATATGCAGGAAATGTATTTGCTATATTGATAAAATTATTTTACTAGACATCCTGTCAAGTATATTTTTTTACTGGTTGCCAGTCTAGCACAGTGACTTGGAGATAGATTATGCAGTCAGGCAAATGAAATCTCTAGGTCCTCTTGCTTGTGGTATGTAAGAATCAGGGCACTGTGTGTCTTCAGATATTCCAGTATTTGTCAAGAAGGGTGACAGCATTTTATTCCAACCATCCAGAATCATCACCTTGTCAGTACGTACTGAAAAAGCCAGCGAATCATCACCTCAACAGGAGACCCTCCTGATTAATACTGCATTCCACAGAAATACTGGATTATTCATGCTTTAAATTTTAATCCAGTAAATTCAAATATTCCAAAGAGATACAACATTTGGGGTTCAACATCTCACGGGCTGTCAGTTTTCTTTCATGAGAAATTCAAAGACAGGTGGTTTTTCCTGGGTTTCAGAAGGGAGGTTTTCTCAGTTAACATGTACCAAGAGGTACAGTATGTGTTTTGAAATAAGGTTAAAGAATTAAGACAGTCCAAAGAGAAAAATAATGTACGGAAAGATTGTTTCTTTACAAGGACATCAGTACTATAGAGTGGTATACACAGAAGTAGTAGTGACATATATAAAATCTGAAAAGGTGACATGTGAGTGGACATGTGAGTTGACATTTGACAGGCAAGAAGTAGTCACTGATCAGGCAGAAAGTCCTTTCTTTAAATTTGTATGTATGTGTGTTTTGCAGGGAGGTCACTACTGTGAGGCAAAAGCATTTCACTCAAGTAAAAGGAGCATACAGTTCAGCGGAGGAGAGGACGAGAAGCAGGTATTTGCCCGATCATCCAAGACTAGCTATAGTAAGTTCATAGCAGGAGATGGTCCTAATCCCCGATGAGGTACTTATTAAAAGAGGTTAAAGAAGGCGGTGGCATAGATTTGTTTACTTATTTATTTAGTTATGCTATATAAAGTAGGATATTAAAAACTAGACTGTTCTGGGAAGATCCCCAGCAGAGGAATAGCTGGGTCAAATGGAACCTCTAGTTGTAGTTTTCTGAGGAATCTCCAGGCTGATTTCATCATATCACAGTGATATATGCACAACCATGTTCATAGCAGCACAATTTGTAATAGCTAAGTCTTGGAAACAACCTAAATGCCCAACAACTAATGAGTGGCTAAAGAAGATGTGGTTTTTCTACATGATGGAGTACTACACTGCCATAAAAAAGGATAAACTAGAGTCATTTGTATGTAAATGGATCTTCCTGGAGAACATACTATTAAGTGAAATAAATCACACACTTATTAGTACACATCGAATTGTTTCTCTGATATGAGAAACCGTAAGTATAAATAAGGACAAAGGGGTAGAATAGATATTATGTTAAAAAAAAAAGAGATAGTATTCAAAAGAAAGGAGAACTAGATAGGGAAAAGGGGGATAAAGAAGAAGGTTAAAAGAAAAGTACGATGAAACAGAAAAAAATGGAAAAGTGTAAATAAACTTGTTGCAAATAGAGAGGGGTGGGTGAATGGAAGGGTGGGGAGGGGAAGAAGGGGAAAAGCCAAGATACATCATGTACAGGTACAAAATACTATGCTGATTATGATCATTATGTATACAATGTACCAATACATGTTCTTGGTAAAAATAAAAAAAGAAAAATTAAAAAAAAAAAAACTAGACTGTTTATTAACTGTATCTTTACAAATATGACCACCCATATTTTGTCAATGTTGTGTTATCTGACAGACTACTTTTTCCTATTGAACTGCACTAAAGCTAAATTATGAGATAAAATCTTAGTGTTATTCATTTCTTTCCCCTCCACCAAAACTGTAGGTGAGTCTTTGCTTTCCATTGCCTTTAGGAGTTTTATTTCCCCCATCAAAACAAAAGTTAACACCTGTACGTGGATTTTGTTCTCTAAAACCAAGGTTTCTTGAGGACATTATTCTAGGTCCTCCTAGAGACAGAGGATTAAGAACGGTCAACAAACTTTTTTTGTTTGTTTGTTTGTTTTGAGACAAGGTCTTGCTATGTAGTTCAGGCTGGCCTTGAACTCATTATGTACCTCAGGCTGGCCTCGAACTCACCACGATCCTCCTGCCTCAGTCATCAAACATTTTTTGAGACCTAGTTTGCCACAAATGGTAACCCCTGAAACCCTTAGAGTCCAGCAAAATACATATACTCTTATTGACTCTTCTGCAAAGGTGACAACTGGGGCAGCGGGAATTATGTGTCGACCACAGAAGGACAAAGAATCAGACATGTGCTCAGGATGCTGAATCCAGAGAGCATGCCTTCGCTTGTGCCCTTTCCAATCTTCCTGAGGGCAGCCCTTTCTTCCCCCCAGACTTAGAACCACGGTACTTTAGGTGTGGCTCAAGGACCAACAACAGTGCCATTGCCCAGAAATATGTCTGAAGGCTATCACCTGGAGTCCACCAAATCCAAGTTCGTATTTTAACAATCCCATAGTGATTCACTTGCACAATAATGGTTGAGAAACCAATAGTTTATCATATAGCCTGACCAGCAGAAAATGATTTCCAGCCTTCTGTAACTCTTCCAGTTTCCCAATACAGAATGGAATGATGAAAATACTAATCAGGAGAACAACAGCACTGTTTCTAGAGAGAAAAGGTAGATTTAAAGATCTCCCACTTACAGTCCAAATGGCAGTGTTACAGTTGGTTTGGCATCTGACAAACTGCTTCCCGTTTGACCTCTCTTCTGCCAGTATCTCACGTTCATTTCTTCTCCACCTCCTTTTTCTTGTCCTCTTTCGTTCTCTGCTATACCACTGTACTCTGCTGCTTTTCTTTTCCTCCAATTTTCTCTTCTGTCTCTCTCATAAATTATCTTACCTAATACTAATAATAAATCATATTTATATATTATATCCTCCTCGACTAACACAAGACTGTGTTGGTTCTTGGATCTTTATAGGGGAAAATGATCCTCTCTCTCTGAATTCACACTCGTAGGAAAACTCAACAGATAAAAGAATAATACTAATTCCAAAATGTTTAAAATATACACACATAGATTGATACAGCTTTATCATATAAGACATACTGAGATAGGACCCAGGCAAAATTGTACTGAATTGGTTATAAACAACTTGAAACCATTTGTGGAAGTTTTAAAAATGGCTACACAAATTTTGACACTACCCCATTGGGAAGTGAGGTCTATATTCCTTTTCTCTGAAACCTGGACAAGTTTGTAATTGCTACAGCCAAGAGAAACGTGGTGGAAATAATGGTATGTGATTTCCTCAGCTTGTTCTTAAGCAACAACAGACCTTTCCCCTGCAACTCTCAGAATGCTCCCTCTTAGGAAGCTACCTCTTCAGAGGCTCTGAAGAAACCAGCCACCCTCCCGTGAGAAACCCAAATCGCAGAGTGTGGACACAGATGTACCTACAGGCAGTCGAGTCAATGGCCAGCAGAGCTCAGACTTCGATCACTGTTCCTCACAACCCAGACATGGGAATGTAAAAGCCTTCTTACAATTCCAGACCCTGGACATTCAAGTCTTCCTACCAAGAACCCTAGACCTGGTGGAACAGACTGGAAACTGCCTCATACCTGGTCTTAATCCTGGACCTGTAAAATCTGTGAGCATAACAGACTTGCTTTAAGTCACTAAGTTTAGGGGTAGTTTGTTTTATAGAAATAAATGCCAGCGTAAGACTCCCCTTTAAAATAAATAAATCTGTTACAAGATCTTTTAGGTGTTTCAGCACCAGATCTTCCTTAAACGGGACCTAAAATAAAGTGCCTTATATAACTTAATAGAGAAGAGTGTCACTGCACATTTTTAAATTCTACTTTTAACCTATTTCTTATGATGTGCTTTTTAAATCATAAGTGTTTAAAACAAAATTTCTAGGTTGCAGGGAAATGTTTGTTCATGTTCGTTTCTAGTTACTCTTCATATGATGGCAGATCTTTTAAGGAATTACTCATAAGCATGATGCCCGTGATAACACATTCCTCCACTAAAACAGAAACCTCACATTTAAGAAAAACAGAACCTTGTTCAAGTTCAGACAACTACCTTACTCAAATCCTAGTATTATGCATACTTTGCACCAGACGTTGTTCCTAGTCACGCGCTTGATTTCTTTTTCATTTCACTAAGTTCATATTTACTGCTAAAATATTTCTTTTAAACTTGAATTTGCATATCAGGGAAAATAAACAAAACACAAAAATGAAAGACAACTGATTTCCTTATTTCCTCTCGGCTGACAGATTTCATAGAAAGTGCTTTTGTAATAAAAAAAAATATTAATGAAGTAGCAATGTTTTGTGCAGACATTTGCTCCTCTGTCTACTTCATTTATAAATACATTTTAATGAGGTAATAGAGACTACACAGCTCTGCAAGTGTTCCTTTTTCTAACATTCGTTCTGAATTCAAAGATTAGAAACAGCTAATCTGCTGCATTTTGGGGGCTGGCTTGTGAATACAGCACTTACAGCACATTGTGTGAGCATCTGGGAAGCTAACATCTCACAAATATCCCGTCCTCCCAAACATATGATTAGACAATAAGGGTAATCTGAAATTTGTTTAAAATCAGTAGCCATAAAGTAGATACAGTGTGCTACAAATTGTCCCTCCCTCCCTCCCCACCCTCCGGCCCAGAGCGTTTACTGAAACACGGCTTAATGGGGCTTCATTTGGCCAAGCAGACATTCAGAGTGGAGTTTGTCTTTGTACAATTAAATTATGCACATTGTCAAATCTTCTCATTTAAGAAATCTGTATTTTACTGAATTATGTCTAAGAATTAAGTCAGGTCTACCCTGGAAACAGTGTTTCCTCAAACGCATATGTAGATGCGTGTTTGTGTGTATCTGTGTGTCTGTGTGTGTGTCTGTTTATGTATTTAACCATAACAATGAGTAGAATTGATAAAGGGAATGATTCAAATAGACAAAGTCTATCTTCTAATCAATACATAGAAAAACAAGTTACATACATAATAACTGTGGGTAACAAATACACAAAGCTTATTGGAATGTAATGGAGAAACTTACCAAAAAGGAAGACTAAAGAGAAGATTACTCTTTATGATTAATGCATGCTATATTTTATGTTTTATGACCTCGAGTTTTATAGTCATGACTTAATAGCTAATATTTATTGGGTGATAATACCTGGTCAGCACAGAGCTAAGTACTGCACATAAATTGTTTCATATACACATCAATGCACCCCATTAAGTAGGTGTTACTATGAATTCCCATTTTACAGATGAGGAAACTGAAGCAAAGCTTATCTACAAAGGCCTAATGTCACACACCTACCAAGATTACAGAATTTTCCAGCTTGGGAAAAACACTGAAGATGTCCTAATATAATTGTCTCATTTTGTAAATAGGGAAACTAAGGCCAGAACAGACAAGGTCACAATAAATTAGTAGCGGAACAATTGTTCATATGCACGGTTCTGTAGTCATTCAAATGGTTTCCATTTCTCCGTCTGGATAAGGGTTTTCAATTTTTTACCCTTTATGTTCTCCCAGTTTATGTCCATCCCTTCCTAAATTTACCGTGAGTTCTTCTAGCCTGTTTTAATCATTCAGTGGTTTTTAATAATCACAAATTTATAGTTTTCCATAACCAAAACATAAAAATAAATTTTTCCGTATGCACATATTATGTCATATAACTACGTAGTTTATCACTCAAACTATTCTTGGGAACCTATTCACATTAATCCATGTAAGTACACCCAGGTAATTACTTTTAT
Organism: Hystrix cristata; assembly: GCA_004026905.1. Taxonomy (NCBI): domain Eukaryota; kingdom Metazoa; phylum Chordata; class Mammalia; order Rodentia; family Hystricidae; genus Hystrix; species Hystrix cristata. Next base: position 69,475 of record PVJO010001693.1, on the reverse strand, counting down.
ATCCATCTTATTAACACACTATAATATTTGTTCCCATCTTTTCTACTAATAATGCTACAATGGATATATTTGTACAAATCCCCCTGGGTTTATTTGCAGAAGATTTTGAAATAGGAACAACCACCTCGTCAGTGTTCTGTATAAGTGTATTTCTAGCTTCACTAAATATGACAAAATACTTTTCCAAGGTGGTTGTTCCAAGTCACACACCACACAAAGAGCTCCCGTGTAATCCCCTATAACGCACGACAGCGCCAAAACACTCACATCTTTGTAGGGTGGCTATGTGAAGTGGTATTCTCACTCTTAACTCATGGGTTTCCCTGAATACCAACCACTAGCATATTAATTGTAATTGTTTAGATTTCGTCTTCTTTAAATTTTTATAATTCAGCCATTTGTTTCCTGGCATGTTTTTCTAATGGAGTTATAAAATTTCTTACCATTTGTCTCATATAGTTTTTTCCTTCAACCAACTAGGCTCACAGCTTTGTTCACACTGTATGACCTTTAGCACACAAGGACTTCATGTCTGAGATAGTAAAACTTATCTACCTTTTCCTCTTATTCAGCACAAGAAAATCAAACATGTGAGCACTGTACATATATTTTTCATACAACACTGTCATAAATATGTGCCCTTATTTGTAACTTTCTTACAGATAATTGACAAAGGAATAAGAATCCAACTAATTTTGTCTTTTATTTTGAAAAATGTTTCAAAGTATGTAAAGGCTTGGATATTAAAATTCAAAGTTTATTTTAAATGCAATTATCCTTTTGTATTCTTTAAGAAAACATATTAAAATTTGAAATTTTTATTAAAACTTTACCCATCATAAAAAAAAGTTTCCAGTAACTTATTACATGATTATAAATTGTATCGATTGGTCCATTTGTGGTTATTTATTTTAGTCCTTTTTCACATGACATCACACTTTGAATATTTACCTTTCCCTCTTTCTTTCAAATCAACTTTTTTATTACTGAAGTAAACTATGATTTCAAGTTTTCAAACAAGTTAGAAATGCAAGTTGTGTACGTACTCAAAGAATACTACAAAAAAAGGATTAGAAGGACGAAATCAATTATTCTCAACAACATTTTTAAATGTATCTCAAATGTACAGAAGATGAAAAAAAAACCCGATTTTGAAAGATGGCCTAATAAATATTTTATTTTCCCTGATTCTAGTGGAAATCCTATGAATGAGTAAACAGTACTTCAAGTAACTCTACACAAGTAACAGCCTGCTATGACTTATGTAATCACAGGTAAATCATTCAACTTTATTTTTCTTTTAGACAAAATGATCACCAAAATTCTATTCCTATGTAATAAATCTGTTAATGTACACATGCTCGCACGCGCGCGCGCGCACACACACACACACACACACACACACACACACACCTATTCTCAAAGGCCAAAAGAGCGTTTACAGCAGCAATGAAACTAAAATTTCATTTTAACATTCAGTTGCCCAAAACAGGCTCGGTAATTTCCCTTCTTTACTGTATCTACTGAAATAAAAGGCATTACTCACAAACCGAAGGCAGCATGCCTGAGAGGAAATGGACTCTGATGACGTCAGAATGGTATTTCTTGCATTCAGGACAGAATTGAACAGCCTTTCCCTCCACAAATAGGAAGTATTTCAGTCTAAGATTATTTATAAAATTCTACTTTACAATTGATTTCTCTGTTTTCTGAATTATCTCCAAAGAACTTTACTTTGGTTGATGTATCCTCTTATACTATGAATTGCTATTTGTTGAATTCAATCAATTTCAATTTCATAAATTAAATAAGAAATTCCTTTTACACCTCTAGTTCCTGGATCCATCAGACCAATTACCGATTAGATAGTAGTGAGTCTGAAAAAAATTTAAAAAAAGAAAAACTCTCAAAACAGTAGCTATTTAAACCTCGCAATGCAAAGCTCTCAAGGCAAGCAAAATGCCACGCAGAGGAAGACAGCTGGCTTCCCAACACATATGACTTTCTGATTTTTCTCCTAGTGATCCCCTCCACAGAGGTCTTAAAACATACACCTGTTCTACCATTAAAAAGTAATGAGATGGATTTTAATATTAAATAATATGTTCAAAAAACTTTCTTTCAAACTATACAAATACTTTCAAGCAGTGTTTCTCAGGAAAAACACTGTTAATGATTTATATCAAACTAGTTCTGCTGCAGTGAGAAGTTATCAGTTGTTTCTTGTTCCGGCAGGGAAACTAATTCATCTAAATTGTGATCCAGGTAAAACCAGAGCTGTATCCTGGAGCTAGTTTGTGCTGACATACTATTGTCGAACTTCCATTTTTTCTTGTATTGTTTGAAACTAAAGCCTGATTTTTTTTTCCCTCTAAAATGATACTAACTAGCTTGTTTCAGCTAGTGCAGACCTCACTGATAATAGGACACAATAAAATATTTATTTTCCATTAATAGTAGTCCTCACACATAATTAATTCTGGGTTTATCTAGCTCTAAGTCTTAGAAATAAAGCATATTAACAGAAGTATATGCAATTATTTAAGGCTTGGTTTTCCAGTTTATAATTAATAGATAATTTTTCTCCTACTGTTCTTTGCAATTAACTAAATATTAGTGACACTATTTTTTAAGAGATTTATTAAAATGGCAATCATAACACAGGTTCAGTATCCCTTATCTGAACTGCTTGGGACCAGAAGTGTTACAGATTTCAGATTTGTTTAGATTTTGGAATGTCTGCATATACTCACTGAGATATCTTGAGGATGAAACCCCAAGTAAACATGAAATTCATTTATGATTCATATATACGTAAGTCTGAAGTAATTTTATACAATATTTTTGGCTATGATTGTGTTTGGACCTGTCACATGAGGTCAAGTGTGGAATTTTCCACTTGTGGCATCATGTTGGTCCTACAAAGTTTCAGATTTGGGGGGATTTCAGGTTTTCACATTAGGGATGTTTAACCTATACCGAAGCACTACCATTTATAGAGCAGTTATGTGTTAGGTACTGTGGTAAGCATTTTATGAGAATTACTTCATTTGATGCTTATACATACTCTGAAGCAAATATTGTTATTCCCATTTTTTAGGAAGTAGGAAACTGACTCATATTTGAAGTAATTAGCTGAAGGTTGTACGGGAAAGGTTGCGAAGTTTAGATTGGCATTCAGGCAGCAAACTCCAGTCAATTTTAAATGCTTTGGGGCTGGGGATTTAGCTCAGTGATTAGAGTGCTTGCCTTGCAAGCACAAGGGCCTGAGTCTGATCCCCAGACCCCCCCAGTAGATAGATAGATAAATAGATAGATAGATAGATAGATAGATAGATAGATAGATAGATAGATAGATAGAGACAGACAAACTTATTTTGTAGAAATAGTGGAGCAGCTGAACAAAATAAAATTCTTCACTGATTTTACTTAGCATCTTGGTTGTCCTGGTGGACACTAATACTACTGTGCGTTTCCTAATCTGTTTCTTACCTTTATTGATTTAAATAACTAAGGAAACAGCAGCAGCTTGCATGAGCAGGCAATCAGAACTGCATCTGCTCAGACATCACCTCATTGGAGACTAGACTCAAAGAAAGGTTTGCCAACACCAAATCTTCACCCTCAGTCAGAGAAAGGCAGCCTCTCCTGAAGAAGGTTCTGGAAAAAGACCAGTTTCATCAGAGGATCCAGCCTTAAGGCAAAGGAATCAGGCAAGAACCACAAAGGCCCCCTGAGATTAGCAATGGAAACTTCCTGGCCCAGGGCCCAGGCTGAGGGGTGGGACGGCCAGAGCTGAGTCAGCTAGCGAGGATTAGGATTAAATGAAGCTGGAAGGAAGTTACTAGAAGAAATGGCAGGCTACGTGATCCACCAAGCACAACTAAAACCATGATAAAGTTACATTATGCCCCCTATCACTACAGTGGCTGGCTTAGGCTCTGGTAAGAGGAGTTAAAACAATTAACACGTCTGTCTAGCTCCTTACGCAGTATCTGCGGCTGTAGTAAGACTTTAAAATGACCCCAAAAACTGAAAGAAAAAATGCAATTATGAAGTTCAACACCATAATTTCAATGAATGTACTAAATGTAAAAAAAAAAAAATGAAAGGCAATTAAGTACCTTTCCTTTCCAAAGTTTTTTTTTTAAGAATTGAAAATAAAATCATTTCCAAAGCTAATAGAAAAACAAAAATAAAAAAACACAAATACTAATTTTAGGTCTCCCTGCTTTGCTGCAATGTGAAATGCATGATTGTTCTGCCTTAAAAAATGTAACTGGGTTCACAATACACAAACTACTGCATTTTCAATAGACTGTTTTCTAATAAATATTAGCCATTAAGGATAAGGATGTTTATTTATCATTCTTATGTATATTTAGAGAAGTTTAATATGTACATTATAAAATAGGCAATCAAACTCATTTCTATAAACCCTTGAGTAACTAAGAACCTACTTTCAAGAAAGACAAATTATGATGAAATATAGTAGCATAAAAGACTTATTTTTAATAGGCACTTATAATCTATGGCTTTGTTAGGTATAAATGCAGTACAAGGTCTACATTTTATACCTAAAGCTTATATAAGTGAAATTAAATGTAAAGTATTATCATTAATTACAGTAATACATACAGTAATGGTAATTGATGTGAATAATCATAACTAAAACATTGATTCTCAATCATCAGTAGGAATCATTAAGTTTTACTAACTGTAATTATTGTGATACACACATACATAATACTGTACACCTGTATTTTAGAAAGATTTGACTGAATTTCAAACACTGCAGCAGAAAGCTTTTCTGATTAATTTTGAGTACACTAGATTTACCTTATCAGTAAATCAGTTTTCAAAAAATACTGTTTGCTCCTTCATTGCTGCTGGGTTTTATTTTTATTTATTTATTTATTTATTTTGCTGCTGGTTTTTAAAGGTTATATGGATTTCACAGCAGAGTACAAAACTGCAGAGCACAACTCCATTTGCATTCAAACTAGTTTTCATAAGCAGAGACCTGAGAATGCTGCGTGCAGTGAAAAGCATTCTGGGGTTTTTCTGATTTTATAGTTCGTTCAGACAGGTTTGGAGGGTGGTAAAGTTTATGGACTCTTATATATAGAAAAAATCTCTATTTTACCCTCCCACATAAAAATGTGCATACATATGTACAAGGTCCTAAATCATTTACCTTATTTACTTAAAACTATTCAAAATACAAACCACAGAATATAATAAAATAAATAGCCATGGGATCACCATCCCTACCTTTCCATTCTTAACACTGTGCTATATGTGCTTCAGATCTCTTATTTACTAAGGAATTAAAAATTACAGAGAGAACCAAGAGCTCACAGAAAGTCACCAAGAAATTACTTAGAAGTATTTGATTTTGTTAAAATAATTTCTAGGCATATAAAGGGTTTAAAGTTAGTTTTTGTTACTGGTTTTTAATTCCCTTGCATATTGATCACAAATGTCTATATGACACCAAAATTTAGGGCTTACTGACTTGGTTCTATGCCACAATACTTGGCTCCATTGTAAGTAACAAGTGAATAAGTGAATACATGGTTTAATATCAGATTATTGGGTATAAAGATCTATATGTCTCCATTACATCAAGTTTTCTAATTGTTCTTAAGATCTTCTATGTACTGAATGATTTTTAATTGTTGCTCGTTCAATCCGGTGGTTTTCAAAGTATGATCTCCAAGCCAGCAGAATCAAAGCTACCTGGGAAATTGTCAAAAATGGAAATCTTCAAACTCTACCTTAGACCTATGGAATCAGAAACTAGTCACCCAAGTGACCATGACACATGCTAAAGTGTGAAATGTGAGAAACATTGAGCAAAGTATGCTAACAACACAATTATTCTCAAGGTAGATTTGTTAGTGTCTCCTTATAATTCTGCTTTATTGTTTAGCCACTTAGAGACTATGCATCCTAGTTGTTATATTTCATGGAAATTACTCTTTCAACATATAATAAAATAATCCTTTCCTGTATACTAATTGCCCATCTTTGGTCCACATTATTTTCCAAAACCAAACCAAAGTAATAGGCCCACAAGACTTTGAGTTAGGCATGAAAGAAGTCTTTCTTTTGAAACCTCTTTTCCTGAAAGACTCCTAGATATATGGAGTGGGGAGAGGGTTACATCTGGACAGGAAGGTACCAGGGAAGAAGGAACAACAAGCAGAGTAGAAGTTTGGATGAAAGGTCACCAAAAAATACACTTTGACAGACTGTCCCACCAAGCAGTTTATGGAAAGGACCATTCACAGAAATAGAAGGTGCTAATAACTAAACTGTGTATCTTCACATTCATATGAAATCTTAACTTCTAATACCATTGATTGTGACTGTATTTGGAGGTAAATAAGGTTATGTGCAGGCCCTAATTTATATGACTTGTAAGAAGAGTTTACGAGCCAGAAGCACACATATGAAGATACAGAAAAAATAATGGCCATCTACAAGCCAAAGACAGGAGTCCTCAGAAGAAACCAATCCTGTCGACACCTCAATCTTGGACTTCTGATCTCCAAAACCATCAGAAAATAAATTCCTGTTGTTTAAGCCACGTAATCTGTCATACTCTGTGACGGTAGACCCTAGAAACTCATTTAGAAAATAAGCACAAAGTGGAAATTAGAGGCGCAAGGCTAAATCAGCAAAACATGCTGACAAAGAACAGGATACAGCACCTAAAAATGTCCTCTGGGGTATGGAAAAATTGTAGCTGCTTTGTACAGAGTCTCTAAAAGCAACATAACAGAAAATTGTAAATTGCTCCTCAAATATTTTATCATTCAAAATATCTCAAATGAACACATTTGTTCCACAAATATTAATGTGTCAGGAACTGTTCTACGAACTGGTGAAACTTCAGTGAGCAAAAACAGATACTGTAAACATTCCTGCCTTCGTTGAAGCTTCCATTCTGGTGGGGACTGACAGGACTAACAGACCTAATACTAGATCAAATAATAAATAAAGGAATCATACAGCGTGTTAGGAAATGACAAATTCTATAGGGAAAATGAAGTACATAGAATTAAGAGCGATGGGTTAAATATGCTGGCAACTTAAATACAATTTCAGGATAGGCTTATTGAAAAGATAACATTGGAGCAAAGACTTGAAAGCAATAGCTTACTTGTTAACAATCAATCTAGGGTTAGTACTGTACTAATGCATAATTATTACTACATTTATTATCAAGTTACTAACAGTGAGGAAAATATATCTATTTTGTAGAAAAGGAAATTCAAGCTTGGAGAAGTCACAGAGCTCATATGTGGAGAGGCTGGCTGCATTGTGCAGCAAGTGTTCGGCTAGTAACCAAACCCAGAACTCTAGATCCTTCTCAGAGGCAAGTGAGGGAAACATAGCAGAAAACAAATAATTATACTAGGAATGCCAACTGCTACACCAGAGGCAACTGCAAGGGAATGGAGGTGCAGCAAAGCCAGGGGATCATTCTTGAAGAGAAAGTAAGTGAGTTGCATGTGCCATGTTTTAAGAAGGTTTGTGGCACACTATAACTCAGTAAGTTGCAGTTGGAATAAAAATATTCTATATAGATATATAGATATGCAGATAGAGATAGAGATAGATATATAGAGAGAGATATACAGAGATATATGCAGATATATAGAGATATATGTAGATATATCTATCAGCACACACTTGGCCTCATCTCTTTATGAGTTTCTGGTTATGATATGCGTTGACATGTGGTGTGATCAACAAATATGGTGAATGTTTAATTTCTTTTTAATTTACTACAATAAAAAAACACACTGCCATTAATCCTCTTCAGGGTATCCTCCTTCATTTCAGACACATCTATCCCACTGTTCTTGTCACTTTCTGAAGCAGTCCCAGAAGTTTAGTTGCTCTGTCATGGCTGCCTCAATGTACTGAATCCACTGAAAACATTTACCTTTCATGGTCAGTTTGACATGGAGGAAGAGCCAGAAGACTCACGGTGCCAGATCCAGTGAAGAAGGTGGATGAGGACACACCCTAATGTTTTTATGAGCCTGCATTTGCCAAGTTTTCATCATACTTCTTACAGACACTCACAGAACAACTTCAAAGTGGCAAGAATGATGGAATGTGTTCAAAGCAAGGGGGTATACTTTAAAAGAGATTGTGTCTTTTACTGTAATACATTTAAAGATTCACTATAAATTTTGATCACTCCTCATATGTTTATCAGATACATAGACATGGGTAAAGACTACAGGAAAATCAATCTCTATCCTTTTATAGCAGGATAACATGATTTTCTGCAAATAACCATAATTTAAACAGGATACAATTTTATTTTTCTTACACATTAAAAAAATGGTCTGGAGGGTGGCACCCAGAAGAGTTCACAAAATTATCAAGGACCCAGCTCCTCCACTTCATCACTCTGCTGTCATGGTCCAGGATGGCAGTGGAGATTTGGCCATCAGATATCCATTCTAGTCAACAAGATGAAGGAAAAGGGGGAGAAGAAAGGCATCCCATTTTGGTTTAGATGGTTTTCCATTAAAAACCACACTTCTGGCTAGCACACAGCCTCCCGCTGCACAGCAAGGAAAAATGGTCTTTCCAGGTGTGGCCGTGTGCCAATCTAACTGCTGTTGGTTTTGCTGCTGTTTTTCTTAATTAACGCAGAAAGGAAGAATAAATTAGGAAGGCACCTAGTAGTCTCTCCCACAAAGAAGTTCTGTGTTCTTCAAATTTTCTACAATGCATGGTAATATTTTAACTCTAAAAAAGTAGTATTTTTACTTAATGCACATAAAATTATTACGTGATAACAAAACCTAAGTGGGTTATAAAGAAGTACAAGTTTAAAGTTAAAGGGAAAAACATAAATTATTCAGAATTTATGAAACTGTCAGAAATTATTCAGACAATTATTCTTAATTGTCTGTCATAAATATAGATACAAAAAACATGCGTGTTCAATATATTTCCAATCTATAAGCATACATCCAGAGCAACTATTCCCAGATAGGATTAGTAGGTATAAAACATACTTTTTAAAAGAGTTGCATAATAATATTTTCTACTGAAGTTCAACATTTGGAAAATATTTAGATAAACTCTGAACCCAAGACAATGGAAGCAAAATATATGAGAAAGTCTAAAAATATGAGTAAGTGGAAGATGGCATATAATTTTGATTTTGTGATTTAGCAAATACGCCACATTCTACACATCAGCATATTTTGCTAAATCAGTAAAACTAACATAACTGAAAAAAATCAGTCACTATCCACACAGCATTTGGAGTATAACTTATTGTTTATAAGACAATGGAAATAAAGCCTAAGAATATGGTAATGTTTAGGAAATAATGAAGTAATCAGCAAATTTCTCTACCCAGCTGAGAAAAAAATACAACAAATGACACATTTATTATTGGATATTTGATAAGAAAATGTGTTGGTTACCTTATCAACTGCAGGCCCATTCTAATAACTACGAGTTGCATATCTTGCTGAAAGTTTACAATCTAAAATAAGACGTTGATAAAACTATTTACTAAAAGCTTTTATAGGTTTCAATTTTAAGATATGACTTGATGTGAGGTAATAAAATGCAAAACAAAAAAATCACCTCACAATAAAAGAAAAACGCTATATACATTTTACACCTAACCAATAAAGTTGATCGTTTTCAACATCTAAATGGCGATCATGCCTGGTTATATTTACTCACTCATTATTTATGGAGCCAACAGTTTATTACAGGAGAAAATTTAAAAAATATAAAATATAGCTGCTACAAGCAAAACCAGGAAAAGCAAAGTGTGAGGGGAAGAAGGATACTTTGAATTTGGTCAGGGCAGGTCTCACTGGGGAGGTAATATTTACACACAGCTCTGACTGGAAGGAAGGAGAGAAGGTATTACATAAATATCCAGGAGAGCACCTTCTAAGCAGAGGGCTCAGGACATGCCAAACCCTGACCCACACATGCTGGAACACCAAGAAGCAGTCCTGGAAGGGACAAACAAGGAAGTCACAGATAACAGAGAGGTGGTCAAGGGATGGATGATACATGGCCTGTGGGCCATGATAAGGTTGTTTGAATTTTACTCACAGTGAGATGGAAAGATACTGGCAGTGTTTATAATAGAGTGGGAACATAACAGGAAACACTTTAGAAGAATCACTGTAATCACCAAGAAGAAAAGAAACCACAGAAAGAAGTAGAGAAACTAGCTATCTGGTAGTCTGGCAGGTGAAGAGTGGCAGTGGGGGAACATTGTAAAAGTAGTACTGAAAGTCCTTGATGATGGACTAGATGTGAGATGGAAGTGAAAGAATCAGGCATGATAACAGTGTTAAAGGAAACTCATGACACACAAAGGTGGCCACCCAAAGACTCCCACATTTAAATATACTGTTTAGTTCCACCTGAACACAGAAACCAACTGCAGGATCAGCAGCCAAATCCCTAGGAATGAACATCTAATTGGCCCAGTTTGGATCGTGTATCCACCACAGCAGTTCCTGTGACTCCTGTATTGCAGAAGGCTGTGCTTAGTTTGACTGTCTTCTTCCAGCCCTGCCCAAGCAAAAATGTGCCAGGCAAATCCTAACTATAACCAAATCTCCATTGATTCTCAACACTGTTCCAAGACTTGTGCCAGGGAAATTGCACATAATACCTCAGTAAGCACAATCAGTAGTTGAGGCCTTGTACACATGGGAAAAACAAGATCCATAAATGTCAAACAACTCATCACACAACTGGTTAAAGGGAAGAGTTGAGATTTCTGACTCCTGGGATCTTATCTAGGCTAATTTGGTCTTTTACAAGTATGAGTCTTTTTGGTAACAACAAGTATGTAAAGAGTCTGGATTTTTTTTTTCCTTGGATATCACAAGCAGGTATGAAGGGGGATTTAAAACAATCATGATCTAATGAGAAAATTAATTAGCAAGCACAAAATAAGCACAGGAAAAAAAACAAAAATGAACAACAAACAATGACAAACAGTTCTTAAATCTTGTTTATAAATTCTATAAAATCCCAGCTATCTATTCTTTTGGGCACTCTTCTAATGTATTTCTAATGGCCAATTTAAGCTCTCACATCAGTCCCAACTACTCATTCCCCACCCCCAGCCCTGAGTCAGGCAGCTGCGCATGTGCTCCTGGAAAAACCTGCACATTTCAGATGGGCACTAGGACAGGCAGAAGGACCCGTTCTAAATATGGGGCTCTACGCTCTGATTATGAATCTTCCCCCAATAAAGACAAACTATCAGAAAAAAGCTTTAAAATAACTGTGTCAAAGGCACTAAAATAGCTCAAGTACACTGTGGAGGTCAAGAAAATAATGTGTGAACTAAATGGGAATATCAACAAAGAGACAGAAAACCTGAAGTAGATAGCAGGAGGGAGAGAGAGAAGGAAGGGAAGAAGGGAGAAAGGGAGAAAGGGAGAGAGAGAGAAAGAGGGGTAGGAGAGAAGGAGGAGGAAGAGGAAGAAGAGAAGGAAGAGGAGGAGGAGAGAGAAAAGACAAAAAAAGATAAGAGACAAGAAAAGAGGAGAGGAGAGGAAGGGAGAGGAGAGAAGAGGAGAGGAGAGGAAAAGAGAAGAGAAGAGAAGAGAAGAGAAGAGAAGAGAAGAGAAGAGAAGAGAAGAGATTAATTCTGAAGCTGAAAGTACAATAACGAAAATGCAATTCAGTGGAAGAATCCAAAAGTAGGTATAAGGAGGCAGAAGAAGACATCAGCAAACTTGAAAACAGAACAATGAAATCATCAAATCTGAGGAACATAACAAAAGTGGACCGTGAGGACACTAAGCACTGAAGAGTGGGCTGCTGGGAGGCAGGGCCTAGTGGAAGGAAGGAGGGTCAAAGAGGACATACCCGGGAAGGGTGATTCTGCTCGCGGTCCCTTCCTCTTGCTCCAGCTCTTCCGCTGCTCTCTGCTTACCAGATGTCGTGTGTGGAGCAGCTGCCTTCTGACAGACCTTCCACCACGGTCTTCCCGCAGACCATGGACGAAGCTTTGAAACTGACCCAAAACAAACTTTTCCTCCCTTAAACTGTGTATGCCAGGTATTTTGTCCCAGCAAAGGAAAGCTAATATTACCAGTATTTTCTTTAACTATAAAGAGATCAAACTCTCCAATCAAAACTACAGAACCCGGCAGAACGGATAGGCAACTATATGCTGTCTACAGGAAACTCACTTTACATCCAAAGACACAAGTAAATTTAAAAGATGGGAAAAAAGAGTCCATGCAAACAGTAGCCAAAAGAAAGCAAAGACAAAATAGACTTTAAATCAAAAAATTGACAGGAGACAAAGAAGAATATTACATACTAAAGGTTCAAATGAAGATATAACAAGTATAATCATCTATGTACCTAATAACAGATTATCAAAATATACCAATCGAAAACTGACAAATTGCCTGGAGCAATAGTCTTATTCAGTCCTGGAATGTACTCCTCTGCATTCTATTTTATTTCGGCCTTGGATTACAGAACATGTGCCCTGAACAACAGCCTTAAAGAACATCTTAACAATAGTATTAATTTTAAACTAGAAAACGAATACCCACGAAATAAAGGAATGTATCAGCTTAATTTCTACACAGAAGCAAAGCTGGCACCAGGCATCAGTCTGCTGGCTTCCGGGACCTCTTCCCATCATACCTCTGGACTTCACTGGGGATGAAGTTCAGGGGCAAACTGCACTTGTAGCAGAGCCATCTTTGACAGCAGAGGGCATTTCGTACGCTTTATGCAGATCCATCAGAATGGAATCACTCTATTCCTTCTGCTTTGGCCTTCCCCAAAAACACCTGCATCTGGACGAAGGATGGCACAGTATAAAGGTACTACATCCAACATCTCACATTATACACAGAATAAAGGAAGTTGAAAGTTGCCAACTAGGAAATACTGGAAAACCGGAAAGTAGCTGTCAGCCTGGCTACCAGTCAAAGGCAAATCTTGTTGCCTGGTCTATAAGGAGTTTTTCACTTGAGACAAGCAGATCATTCTAGAGTTCAATATAGCAACCTGCACAGCACTGCATATTCCCCAACTCCCTCAAAAAAAAAAAAAAAAATCAATGCAGCCAATTGTTGAAATACCTGAATAACTGGTTATACAACCACAATCACAGATCTGTCAGAGGCCCTAAGAAGAACAAAAACTTTAAAACCACAGATTTCTCATTCGCTGCTTTTATAAGGGATCAAAGTAAACAATCAGTGAAAGTGACGCAGGGAGAAGGAAATACGAACAGCCTAATGACAAGTAAAACTCTCCATAAAATCAGCAGCATTAAGTCCTGTCAATGGAGATCACGAGGAAGAGCAACAGGATAGTCAGGTCAGTGCACTCATTCACCACTCAGACTGTTACTTTAAAAACTCAGGAGAAAAAAAAAAAAAAAACTCAGGAGAGAGAAGGGGCCCAGTTACTAACACAACCAGGCCAGAAGCCAGCACAGAGCCCCGAGAAGGTCCTGCTGCTGTGCAGATCTCAGAAGCAGACCGCCGAGCACATCTCGGAGCCAGGTGTGTGACATGGAAAAACCATTTGCGCGGAACTCTTGCTGCCAGTCTGTCTTCTCTGTGGCCTGGTCCACCCGCCGCAGCGTACAGAACAGCAGGAGCCACTCGGCCGTCACCGGTTAACACAGCTCAAGGCAGACAAGAAACTAGCTCCTCTCATTATCTCTCACTTATTTCAGGATAATGGCAGGAAAGAGAAACAGCTTCAGGATGGGAGCAAAGCTGAGTCTGAACCCCAACTCTGCTTACATGGGCAGAAAACAGAGTCATCAACATCATCGTGGCCGTTCTCATTCTTCCTGGTTCCACACCTAGACACGGCAGCAGGCCAGACTCCCAAGCCCCAGACCCGCCCGCACAAACACCCACGTTATAAAAGGCAGAAAATAAAAATGTCTTCTGTTCCTGCTCTCTTCTGCTGGCCTCGGGTCTAAAAGAAGACAAAGCCAGTCTGGACATTTGTTTTCATAAGAGGAAGAGGAAAGGTGGAAAGCAATCTTCAGGCCCTGCCAGGGCAGTACACTGAAAGGAAGAGTCAGCCTGCCCAGCCTGACAGCCACCTGCCCACAGCACTTCCTGTACGCTCTGTTCTCACTTAGTTTTGATAGGTGGCTTAAAACTCTAATCAGTTACTCTTCAAGCATCCTCTTTAGAAAACTCAAAAGCCTTTGTCCAGTTTAGGGCCATGCTCACATGGCGCATCATATATCCACTTATGAGAAATAATTCAATCAAAATGCTCCCCTTAGATGGTTACAGGGAGAACCCAAGAAACAGAAAAAGATGGCACGTCACAGAGCACTTGCTAAGGGTAGAGCAGGCTGTGGGAGGGGTGGGAAGGGCAATGACTAGGAAGGAAAGTCTGGGGCGCTGAAATTCTGATAGAAGACTGGAAACCAAAACGAGTTTATTTTAAAATCTGCCCAGAAGATAGCTGCCACGTGTCCAGGCAAGAGTTACTTCCGCCTTTTCCTTCACGTATCTTGGTTTCTTCTCCGCAAAACCAGAATGCAGTCTCCCATCATTAGTAGCAAGGTCAAATTCTAACACAGGTTAAAGGGGATTTTTGTGAGGCAGCCAGGAATCTTAACTTCATTTGTTTAACATGTTTTTGCAGAAAAATGAGTATATTTATACAAATCACTTACATGACTCCCTAAAACTGAAAACACATCTGCCTTGTTTGACATGGTTAATTCTTTCATTAAACTCATAAGTGAACAGACCCGTAAGTGATAAATAAATGACGAGGACATTTTCCTGACCAGTCAGTAGAAGGTAGCCTGATTAGTCTCTCTCCCTGAACTGTGTTCACTTCTCTTTTGTTTCGAAGCATATAGCACCAGCTGGTATTATAGTTCATCTTCTGTCTTTGCCTCTAGAACATAAATTACATGAGGGCCTAAAATGGTTTCTGTGTTGCTGTAGTCCTCACACAAAACACTGGCAAACTGGAGTCGCCCAGCAAATATCTGCAGGATGTGCGAATGACCAAGATTTCCTAAGACCTCTGGAGTTAAGCACTAAACCCTGAAGAACAAACCTCTGGTTCCCACTTCTTGCTTCACGCCACAAGCACCTGACTGCCTTCTGGATTTCTGATCATTTCCTTTTAACAACACGCTGATCACTCTAACACACAAGAGTTCACCTGGCATGATATTGGTTATTCTACTTGCCTCCCTTCTTCCCTGGGAAGTCTTTTTTTCAAAAAACGGCAATCCTTCAAAGAGTTTCCACCTGTGTGAGAAGGATAAAGGTCCACATATGTACGTCTTTCTTCCTCTCCCTCATGCCCTATACTGTTTATCTTCTCTGTGCGAAAGACTTCTGAAGCCAAATCACATAGACAGAAGTGTAAGATCCCTACTCCCTCTTTTTTATAGGAAAAACAGAGATTTACAAAAACGGAGAAAGTAAGATACACCTATTTCACATGTAAATGTCTGGAAATCACATTCCCTGTTAACTGTCTGCTTCTAATCTTAGAGAAATCTTCACTTGGAAACTGATAAGCTTGCCCCCATAGTTGGTTATTATCATGCTTTTAATTATTAAAAATGTGACTATTAAATAATGGCAAAGATAGGTCAATTCTATCAGGTCAAAGCAACAGAATCGCTGCTTATACTTATTGTTTTAAAATGCTGTCATTTCCCCACTAGGAAAGAATAACACATTAAATATTTGATAATTGTAAGCCAGATGTGGTGGCACACTCTGGGTAATACCAGCAGAGTGTAATACCAGCACTCTGGGGGGGCTGAGGCAGGAGGATCCCAAGTTAGAGCCCAACCTGGCCAATTTAGCAGTTTAACAAGACCCTGTCTCAAAATAAAAAATAAAAAAGGTTTAGGGATATATTCTTGCAGGAAGGCCCTGGGTTCAAACCCAGGAACCACCACAAAAAACGTCTGATAATTCTCAGAATAAATCAGGCCTTCAATAGTCAAAGCCCAGCTGCTTGTAAATAAAATGTAAAAGCCTGACAGTGATGACTACTTTATATTCAGTCACTCTGCTGCCTCATGCACATAAATAAGTAAAATAAGCTTCATCATATAACCTCAATCTTATTATAAAAATTCAAAAATTAAAAGGAGAAATTACTGACAAACTAATTACTAATAGAGTTAGTTATTTGGTAGTAAATATCCAAGGGATAGAGTCTTACAATTCTTCATTTGGAGACAACGTAATTCTTCATTTGGAGATAATTAAGTATAGTCTAAGATACTTTTTTAAAACAAGGCACAATTAATATTTTTCATATATATGTGTAAGCTCACTGTGAATTGGGCCAAATACATTAAAGGTTACTTGTGTGGTGTTGTAATTCAGCATTAATCAAATCGACTCTTCATTCTTAAGAGAATTAAAGGCAAGACAGTGCAGGGGTAAGAGATATAGTTTCAGAAAATACACTCTTTATTCAGAATCTGTATGAATAAATATACCACATGTAAAGTCTCCAAAACAAGAACACCTCTTTCTGCTATGAGCATCAGTCCTGAAAACTCACAACACTTATAAGACAAGAACCTTCCTTTTAGTCACAACTCACTGTGTTTCACTGAAGGACGTGGAAGATCAAAATGTCCTGTAGAAAACAGGCAGCTACATCTTTCTTTAAGAACGAAACCCAAAGTAAATCATACTGGCAATGTGCCACTCAGAAGGGCACCTGAAGGGCCTGCTCCTAACACAAAGAAGGTAAATGACCTAGAGCCAACTAGTGAAAGCTCAAAGCAGGAAATCAGATCGGAACCCTCAGACTTGGTGCACCCAGCCCAAGAAGCAATACTTTCAGAGACCTCATCAGGTTCAAACATGAGCCCATTCGGTTCATCACCTGAGAACTGTTGCCTGGCAGTGACACAAAGGCGCATCCCTAGAGCAATAACTCTAGAAATAAGATGACTGATATAATTCTAACACTAAAATACATTACAAATGTTTTTTACTATTAATAGTCATACCTTATATATAAATATCTGACATTTCTAAAGTAGCGCCTGTTCTAAAGTATCTCTTGTTCTTTTAAATAGATATCTTCATTCTCTCCTTAAAGGTAAGGAAATAGAGGCTTAAATAATTTTAATAATATTACTAAAGTCATTTGTTCAGAAGTTGTTCTCAAATTCAGGTTATTTGACTCCAGGAAAAATAGCTATTCTACTCTACCAACATCTCAGCTTTTCTCAGATCTGAAAGTCACCTAATTATGTGTCAATTCTGTAATCAGACAAGTTATAATATCACATTTACTAAAACAACAGACCAGCCTAACTTTCAAATCTTCATGAAACAAGTCCTTCCTTCCATTATTCATTCTTTAATATTTTTATCAAAAATACACTAAAGCCAAATTAAACTCATTTTCAGCCAGAATAAACCACAAATGGCAATAGTCCAATACACAATAACCAATACTTCCTATCTGCACTCATTTCAACTGCTTACCACATATTTTCTTTCGGCAGCTTCACAGAACACAACCAGTTTTGACCTTGGTAAAGACAGTAATATTTTACTAGTTTGCATTATGTTGCTAGCCTTCGCTGATAATTTCTTACTGAATGGCTATAGCATACTTCGAGGGTTTGTTTTCAATGATCTTGCAAGTGGGAAAAAACACCTATATGAGCTGGGAAAAACACCTATATGAAGTTGGCAGAAGAGAGTTGGTTTAGGAATCAAAAATTACAGAATTCATTCCATATTATAGATGGGTCTTTTCAATATCATTCTCTTGTGCTTTAATTAATACAGCACGTATACATGTTTACTCATACTGCCTTGCAGGAGACTGAGTTAAAGGTAAGTTAGCACATATGAAAGTATTTTGAAGAGTAGAATTAAAAACTGTTTTAATGTAATGCTTCCTCAATATAAAGAAAATATACTACCCTCCTGTAGCTGAAAATAAGTCATCTTAGGTCTTAGCTCCATTGTCTGTTCTTAATCTAGGAAACATAACAAAAATTGACAGGTTTTTGTTTGGTTGGTTGTTTTTCATGTTGTTATTGTTGTTTGGTTTTGGGGGTCTCCTTTAATAATCTGAATATTTTTTTCATTCTTCTGATATTCTGTGAACATTTTTTTCATTCTGTCTGATACCATATGTGTGTGTGTCTGTGTGTGTGTGTGTGTCTGTGTGTGCGTGTGTGTGTGTGTGTGTGTGTGTGTGTGTGTGTGGCGGGGATTTTGTGCAGGGATTGAGATAAAATCCAGGGCTCCAAGCATGTGAGGCAAGCATCTACCACACAGCTATAGCCCCAAGCCCTTCAGGGTGTTTTGTGGCATACCAATCGATAACAACATAATGGTAGAGAAGACTGTCAGGAAATAAATACATCTGCTACTGCAACGGCTGCCGCAAAGATAAGGGCACCTTGTGCTATAAACAGTAGGAAAGAACGCTGACCCAGTCAAAGAGGGTGGACAAGGTTCCCTTGACAAAATAATGTTTAAGGATCTAAGTTCTTTTCTCCCTCAATTTTTATAAAATCCCTGGTTTGTATTCCTTAGGGCCCTCCTTCTTTCAATTCTAACTTTATGCTATTGAAATATTTTTATTTTTCTGAAATACTTAATTTAAATGTGTTTTTCCCTTTTTCTCCAAATCTTTCACTCTATCTAGTTTTCAAAAAGATTTTAGACTTCAAGAATCTATTTGGCTTTTATAACTAAACACTGAAGACGAGATGGGCCCCAAGAGTATTCCCATGCTCTACTGGTCTATGTAGAGCAACTGAAGGGAAAATGAGAAAGACAAGTTAAGAGATAGTGGAGAATCAAGCAAAATACATTGGCAAAGAAAATGTGACAACTTCCTCCTGTTTTTGCTGAAATTTCCAAGCCTCCCTGGAATATTCTACAATCTTACTGCTTTTCATTTGTGGGTATTGTGCATGATCTGTAGAAATTGAGAACTATGTCCTGACAAACATAATTTTTTCCAACAAAAATCAATAAAAGCATAATTTTTCAGAGAATTTAAAGTAAGATGACATGATCTCAGAAATCACAGAAGAGTAACAGCAATTTCAGCTACTTCTAGGAAATAATATGGCTTTAAAGAGTAGCTAAAGTAATTTTAAGGTAAAAATGAAGTTAAATTGCATGAAAACATTTTTTCTGTAAAAATGTTTCTAAAATACAGATGCATGGTATCAAGATGCAAAAGAAAATGTATATTTTATAAATTAAGTAAAAGAACTAAACAGCATTAATTTGGACATTGTTTGAAGACTGGGCAATGACTGACCATTTGTGACTCCAAATAGTAACCTGCTAATATTCCTGCCAATGTAACTTGGTCAGAAGATATCGTACAACCTTATTGATGGAGTCAAAGAAAATATTATATGTGCTAAGTTTTACTCCAACATCCAAACAGGAAAGCGAACCCTTAGGATTTTAAGGTTTCTTGAATTATAGCATCTTAACTTCTCTGCCAATTAAACCAATGGTCCCTTTTCAAATGTGAACTCCGATCTTAGAGAAGGCACATCCTACTCCTAGGACATTCAAAGTAACAACAGACAGCCAGCCCATTGGCCTGACCTGAGTGAATACCGCCCTTTCTCACAGACCACCAGAGCTCACAGCACCGAGGAAAAAGAGGCATGGCTACGTTTCATCCTCACTGAGTTGTCACTTTTGTATTAAAAAGGCTCAGATTCGCCATTCTAAACATCTACTACTACTCAGAGAAAGTATGAGTTTGGTGATAAGGCAAAGAGCAGTCATCAAAGTGAATCGTTTTGATTTTTGTTTTGATTTTCACTTGGGAGGAGTAATTTTCTTTTCTAAAATCAATTTTCAGGCTTCGAGGTGTAACAAAACTACAGTGACTTTACATTTTTTTAAAAAATTATTACCTTAAAAGACACATCACCATTAATCCCCGGTTAAAATACTCCCTCTCACTACAAACACACATACTCATTCTTATCACATTCTTTTTTAAATCCCCCCCCATCTCTTGGGCCCCTTCCCATTTGCAAAAGACCTATCTCCTTGTTATCTGTTATCTCTTTTATTTTGTTTAAATTATTACTACTTTGGGTTTCTCATATAAGAAAGACCATGCAGTATTTAAGTTTATGTGTTTGATTGAGTTCACTTAACATTGTCTCAAAGTGCATCCACTTTCCTACAAATGACTAAATTTATCCTTCTTTATGGCAGGGTAGTGCTCTATTGCATGTAATCATTCTGAAGATGAATTTGAGAAAAGGATCCCAAGAGCCTGAGGCTAAGATAGAAAGAGCAGGGGAAAAGGAACTAGGAAAGAAGAAACAGCACAGACCTACCAGATCTCTTGGTGAATTCTCATTTTGAAATATGTCCAAATAAGTTTTTCCTTAAATACCTACATCTTTAATGAATTAAGAAATTAGGGTATCGTCTTCATATCCCTAACTAGTTTCTGTATTTCTGAGACTCAAATTATACATGCAAACATCTAACTAAAAAATATACATAAAACTGCAACATATATATATTAGATTATAAATTTTACATATTACATATATATGCTATTATCATCATCCAGGAAGAACTTCAGGGCATATGACACCAACACACAAAACTCAAGCAAGCTAAGTGCCAAAGAATCGCATGCTCAATTGCATAATGAACATAATGTAAGCATCGCAAGGGCGGATGACTGTGCTTGTCTAGTTCCCTTTGTAATTATCTCTAGCCTCCAACATAACAGAATAGGCACTGAATAAACATCTGCTGAATGAATAAGTTTTAAAAATGCTGCACATGAGGATATCAAACTGGTGGTGGTTGTTTTAGTTTATCTGTGTTGCCATTTGCCATGTCTCTGGCTGCTTTCTGGCAACAGCAGGAAATCCCAAATTCCACTTGCCTGGCCACTCTTACAACCCAATCTCTGTGAGTCCTATGTTTTATTAAGCAAAACTATCTACTAACTTCTAAGCATCTGGGACACAAAAATAATCTTGATAATTAAGACTTATAACATATTACAGAATCTTTTGGGGAGGGGCAATACTGGGGATTGAACTCAGAGCCAGATGTATACTAGGCAAACACTCTATCATTGAGCTACTTTTCTTTGATTCTGAAATATAGTCTTGCTAAACTGCCCAGTCTGTTCTTGAACTTGTGATCCTCCTGCCTCAGCCTCCCAAGTCCCATAAATGGGATTACAAGCATGTACCCCCATGCCTGGCTTAAAATTATCTTTTACCATAAAGAATTAGCCTTGTGTTCAATACTTTTAGGCTGAAATTTAATTTTTTAAAAATCTAAAACTCTGCATATTCCCAAATTAAAATGAATAAAAAGCACTATTACTCAACCATGTTACATGATCATTCTGACAACTCACATAACAAGATGAAGTGATACAAAAATCTAGGCACAGAATTTAGAAACTACACTGCCAATATTTCAGGACTCAAAAAAATAGCTGATACCTCATTATGCTTCTTAAAGATCTAACATATCTCTCTCCATCAGTTTCTTACTGAAATGAGAGACATCACATTTCATAGACAAAGTCGAATGTTTAATTTCATAATTGGCTGTGTAATAGAACTTTACAGTGTTCCATACACACCATGTGGTTGGTTTTTATTTATCAGATGTGTATGAAAAAATAGCTTCTCACTTAACTTTCTGTCAGCAAGTGTTTCCCCACATCTTCCCTATCGCACACACCTCGCTGGGACAGGATACCACAAAGACATGAGAAATTATTATGCATTCTATACGCCTAGATCTAGCTGGAAAAAAATAAGATCTACAGGAGAAAGGATAAAATACAGTGCAGCCAGACACATGAACCCTGCACATGTTCAGGAGAGAGACAGATGACACATGTCCGTGGGGGCTGGGGACAGGGAGGAAGGCGGCGATTGGCACACTTCTAGGATCTGAATTATAGGATGAACAGGATTTAGACAGAAAAAAATGCAGAACAAATCTAATGGAATTTAGGAAGAAGAATGTGGCAGAGGTAAGAGGTCACTAAACCACATCATTAGGGAAGAAAGTTAGAAAGAGTAAGAAAAATACTGTGGTGGGTTTTGAGCTTTGTCTTTGTTTTTTTGGGTAGGTTTTGGGTGTTGCTTTGTTTTATAGACAAGAATGAGCCACTTGAGAACTTGCAGGCTGAACTGCAAATGAAACTCAAAACACAGTAGATCCTCAAGTCTAGCAACCCTCACTTCATCCCCACTTGATACTGGCCCCTTACACCGCAGCCCTGGCCCCCAAATTTTTCCTAAGAACTGATGCCCTTAAAATCTTCCAATCCAATTTGGCCACAGTCTTCCATCTTTCTGATTCTCTTAAACCTTCATTCTACTATACACACTCTGAAACTTCCATTTTGAGATGTTCACACTGTCTATAAATCCCATCCTGCTAATCACTCTCTAAGAGAAAGACCTTAATAAAGAAAGAAAATAAATATACACTTAAAATTGTGAATGTGCTCTAAGGAAAACAGAACAGTTACCAGGAAGGCCCATTTACATAGTGGTTTGGGGGAAAGCTTGCTGAAAAGTGACATTTAAAATAAGACTTGACGAAGGAGAAAAGGTTGACTATGGGAAGAACAGGGAGTAGGGGGATCCAACCAGAGAGGACACCAAATGCCCTTAGTGTAAATCTCTGACAAGAAAGATCCTGCCCTCAGCCAGGCACAGAAAGGCAGCCAGTGTGGCTGAAGTGCTGAGGGCAAGGGACAGACTAGGATGAAGTGAGGCTGGACAGGGTGGCAGGAGCCACGTTACACACAACTTCTTCTCGAGCTATGGCAGAGACTTTGGAATTCATGCAGATTACAATGGGACTTCACTGAATGGCTTTAAGTAGGAAGGTAACATGGTCAAACTCCCATGGTTAAAAGATGGCCATGGCTGTGGCATAAGTAAGTGGTACAGAGCGTAGAGTGGGCACGAAGCATCTGCAGGGAGGTTTTGGACACTGCTTAGTAAAGAGTCTGGCACATGGTAAATGTCCCCAAAATAGATGATGGAATTAAGAAATAAGTGAATCAAAAACTTTTAAACCTAAAAGTGGCTGCCACCAATTAGTTTTAGAATGATTAATCTAGCAATATGTTTTAGACTACAGCAAATCTGAATATTTGAATCACTAAAAAAAATTCTTCTACACCTGACTATGCTTTCTAAAAGTTAAAAATCAAACTGTGTAGGCTTTCCATATGCCAAAATAGCATACAAAATATGGATCTTATTCATTCAAAAAGCATTAAATTACTCTGTGTAATCTGTTCCTCAAATTTAGTAAGGGTCTTTTGTTTGTTTATCTTCTATCTGGCTAAGTGTGTTTGTGCATGTGGTTTATTTGTGCGTGCATATATGGGTCTACGTGTGTGTGTGTGTGTGTGTGTGTGTGTGTGTGTGCGCGCGCGCGCTCAGAGATGCTGAAGACTCATGGTCAATCAAGAAAAAAACCTATGCTGAAACCGTTAAGAGCTGGGAAGTGAGCCAGTTTGCAATCACTATAGGAACCGCTTGAGCAAAATTCCCTGTTGCCACTCCGGTAATGAGCATTCCTCAAAGGATGCCACTTTGCATAGTTTAGTCCTCTCTGATGCAAAAGATATCTCTTCCGATATCAGTCTGAACTGTTTTTAAAAGGAGTGTCCATAAAATTAAGCAAAATTTATTCACTGATTACAAGAACAATAAAAATAAATGGTGGCCCTTACGCTGTGAAGAAGTCCATAGAGATACACTAGAAGAGACTAGGCTCTGAACAGCACTTTCACTGCATTATTTTACATTGAATTTTCAAGGAATCATCTGAGACAGAAATGAGGGATGAGGAATTAAGGGATTCCTAGTAGGAATTTTTCCTCATAAGTATTGAAGAGAGAAATTTTCTTAGAATAAAGTCTATCTTTTCCAAAATACATATTTTTTAAAAAGTAAAATTTGAGATTATTTAGTACACAGATTCACATTCTTTTGCTTTGCAAATGTCTTCTTGGAACAATGAAACTCGAGACACAATAATACCAATTAATTATTCCAGTTCCTATGGAAACATGCATTCTACTTACTGAGGCCAATCGATATGGACACAGTGCAAGGCAAATACACTTAAGGAAAAATCATATAATTTGTTTCTCTAGTAAAATGTGCTCTTAGCTAACAGAAATAATAGCAAAAAGAGCTCAAAAGTCACTGGGGAATGTGCTCTGAAGTTACCAGCCACTAGTACCATTATGCAAACAAAAGCAAAAACACAATCCTACATTTTAGAATCTTACATTTTGAATAGTGTGAAAACAAGCATCAACTATGCAAAGATGAAGGCTGAGAACAAACTAAAGTCTAATTTAAAGAGAAAGAAGTATTTACACATACGGAACCCTGCCTTGTTCAGTAAATCTCAGTATCCAAAAGTGATTAGGAATCTCACAAATTAGGTCATACAAATAAGAGCACATGCAGTACTTTCCACAATCTTGTTTGTTGTGAAGAATGTGAGACCTCAAGAGAGAGAATTAGATAAAAACATAAATATGTTAAAATCAATCAGCAAACATTTGCTGAGGGTCTACTATGTACTAAGATCTATGCTAAGGTTTCTAAGACGAACCTTGAATTTTAATTCATTTTGACAGAAATTTTTGTGCATTTCTATTGTGCCATGTACTGAGATAATCATCAGGAGACATAAAATAGATAACATGCCACTCCAGGAAAACTGAAACTCTTCACAATATAATTTATGGGTGACACATGCTACTGAACTGGCAATACAAGATAAGACGAAAAATTGGCCAAATGAACGGTGCAGACATGTGTGCTAAGAGTTTTCAGAAGAGATCAATCAGGCTTAGCTAGTAGAAGTTTTTCACAAACCAGGAAGAAACTGACTTGGACTTGAATAACAGAGAGAAAGTAGAGAATGAACGCCCCTCATAAAGGTTACAGGACAGGCATTCGCAAGGCTGGCCGGATTGGATGAGTACCGGCCATCTGAGAGTTCAATACTGAGGGGAGAGGAAATGATCATGGAGACATAGGATGTGGCCAGGAAAAGAAATGTCCACTAACAAAGGGTAAGTGGTTTTGCTTTAGAGCAACAGAAATGTCTTGGAACTAGAGATGATGGGTCCATGACACTGTGAATTTTACGTGAGTCTGACCTCAATAAATGTTTTTTAATGTTGATGACATTGATGATGATGATTGTTGTGAGCTATAAAATAATGTAAACACTTTAAATGTCTAACTACATAGAAATTACATATAAGGTTGGAAAATAAAGATATAAGATAAAACCATATACCATAAAAACCATATTTCTATGTCATATATTTAATGACATAGAAATAAGTTCATGGCTTAATGTTTTTTCAGAAAAAAAGCAAATCTCAAAATAACTTATCATATTAAATCTACAATTTTTAAAAAGGCAGAGATTATGTAGTCCAACATGTCAAAAAAAGTGTGAAAAGTGTTATCTCTGAGTGGTTTACATTTTCTTCTTTGGCATTATTTTTCATTGCAAACATATAAAGTTATTTTAAGATGACTATTATTAGGAACGTGTTTTCATGCAAAATATAGACTTTTATTCAGAATAGACTCATAGCAAATATAAAATTTAGCAAGATGATTCATATTATTCTACAAAAGCCCAAGCATAAGGTAACAGATTCACATACAATATGCTACTTTTACATAGCAACTGAAAATATTCACTAGGATTAAAATGGGTTTTAGGTGAATAGCTTACCCCAAAGCACATATAAATTTTCAGTGATTTTCATTCGTTTTTTTCCCCTAAAAAAAAAGTCATGACATTTACTCTCAGCTCTGCTCCAGAGAAACAGCATGAAATCTAGCTTGTTTCTATGTGATGTTTCTGCTTTTAGTATCCTATCGAATAGCAATGACTTCCACATAGTCTGTGGTCTTCCTCTTCTATTTTGATCTACAATATTTGTTTCTCTTTGAAGGTCTGCCACTAGGAGGACTCTTCCTCTGAACAAATGAGGTTCACGATCATCGTTCACCTCCTCGTGTCTTCGTTCTTAATGATCCTCCTTGAGTATGGTTAACTCACAGCATTACAATCATGAACTTCAGCTGATATTCACTTCTTTTATTATTACCAAGGTGGGGCAAAAATAAAGGCAATCAAGTGAAACCCTTGGTTCAGATTTCCTCCATATTTCATGAAATCTGTCAAACAAATGCCAAGATTATATTTCACAGTAAGATGAGCAAAAGCACACCTCTTCAGCGGTAGCCCCTTTCCAAGCACATTCATGGATGCCAAAATCAGAACCTACGGTTCGGGAGCTGCACACAGTTGCATCTTGTTTTGAGTTTTTGTTTGCAAACTGTCAGTAAGATCAGAATAAATTGCATGATATGCAGTCCAATATGTATATTCTTGAGCACATCTCAATGTATCCACCAAAAAAATATTCATAGCTGCAGGTGTACAAAAAAAGGCAGAATTATGGCTTGATTTGCCTTGATAAGCATGGCAATTTTCTGTACACTTTTCATAAAGTGCTAATCAATTTCAGCTCAAAATAGATTGAAACACCCAACAGATTGCTGCCATAGTCCACAAATGTTTGTAATTCCTAAGCTGTGACAATAATATGAATTCCGAGGAGGCAAACTGCAACTGAACTATACCTTGTGAAAATTCCTCTCATTTGCCTTGGAATAGCCCCTGAAGAAATGTTAAGAATTATTTTTGAAATCACATATGTTCAAAATTTCCATCTTCTCCTATTATACCTAAAATTTCTGCTTGCACATAGTGATACTATAAATCTATTGTAAATATGGTTATAAACAGATTATATTTAGGGCTCAATGTACTAATAATGTTAAGGAATCAGATCACATCTGTATTGTTTAAAATATAATTACAGACTTCAGCTCTACCATATACAACTTGCAATTGAATCATCACAGACTTCCACAAAAAATTCATTCTTCTGTCAATATATTTAACCATTGAGTGTAGTGTCATTTTTTGAAATTGTTTTGTCAATTTCAACTCTAGTCTTTCCATTATTGCTATTTCACAAACACTCAGAGGTGCTAATATTCATATTAATACACCTTTTCGATTAGCAGAGCTCTTGCCATATGAATCGCTCATCTGCCTGGGATGTCTTGCCAAACGCTAGTGCCAAAACGTCGCTGAGGACTGTCACACTCCTACACAGGGCGCCTCTGCTCAAAACTGAGCATAGGCTTTCCCTTTTGTATGTGTGAGCAACAATTGGTAATGACATTTAGATCCGAGTATGGGATGCTCTCCATGGAAAGTAGGGAATTAAATGAGAATAGATAACATTTCCAATTTTCACACTTCCTTCTCCTAAACTACAAAAGTGATAATATAATTTTTTTAGGATTAAAAACTACACAATTTGACTTTAGAAAAAAAAGAGTACATAAAAGTTGTGACTTTAAGCAACTTCTGTGATCACCATCTGCCAAAAAATTTATTGCCAAAATGAGAGGCAGTAGAGAGTAGTAGACACAGGCTCTGCAGTCACAAAGCCTGAGTTTGTATGCTCAATCTATCATTCAGCATTGACCTGGAAGAAGTGACTTGCCCTGTCTATCTATGTCTTAGCTTCCTCACTTAGAAGGAGGGGTCCTAAGCGAAGTACCCTGACAGTCAGATGAGAGAGTATATATAAAGCTCTTTGGAAAGAACGTTCTAGTCAAGAATAAATAATAAATGTTAGCTGCTGTGATCATCATCATTTGAAAGGGCAGGTCTAGACTCAAAGCACAAAGATGCATTCTCTTATCTTGCTTCCTATGGGGTGTTGGCCAAGTGCTTCTGTCTACATCACCTCTGGAAATCAGGAACACTTCGCATAAAGTGGAAAACCACGTGGCCCAAAGTGACCATCTACTAATGCAGTTAAGAATGACAAATAGTACGTTAAAGAAGTAAAATACCCTTAGAAAATGTGTTCTTCACTTTCCTGCACAAGTAGAAAATTGTAATTTTTAGCTTCTTCCAGACCGAAAACAGCAGCAGCAGCAGCAGCAGGATTCACTGATAAAAGTTTCCATGATCTTATTCTCCTCATCTGTTTATGTCTCTGGACTTAAACTGGATAATCACCTCTGCTCAGCCATGACATTTTCAGAAGCCATTCAGGAAAATGTTTACATGCTCTGAACTTGACAAATTGAATGTGATATTGTTTCAGTAAATTCCATTTTATTCACCTAACCAAAAAACAAAAACAAAAATTTTACAAAAATGAAAATTTTTTTCATTGCAGAAAAACATTTATTAATGCACTTAAAACAGAATGATAAAAATATATGTCAAAATATCTTAAATAATCACTAGTGTCCAAAGGAAAATGGATGACTGCTGTGAATATACGTCACTTAAAATCTCCATACCAAATATTGTATCTTCCTTTTTCTCCTTCTATTTTAGAATATTTCTTTCATAGTTGCTATGGAACAAATCAATGTACAAAAGAAGTCAAAACAGAAACATATGCAAGGAATTTAAACTATTAAAATACATGTATGTATTTAGAAGGCGATGTTTTCCTGAAATCAGTCATTTGCCAGTTTCCCTTTGACACTCAATTAGATTTTATGCATTTATACTTTTCTTCAAAATGCCAGAACATCAGCACAAACAGCTTCTGAGATAAACTACCACCATATTCACTTTTCCAACAATAATTTAAATAAAAAATAGATGAAATGAAAACAACAAACTGGGCAAATCCTGTTTTCCAAGTGGTTTCAATGCTGCTAATGCTACTTTTCTCATAACTGTAAACACTTCACCAGGGACAAACTTTTGGAAGTTTAGCCAGACATTCAGTAAAACTTCAGTTCTTGGACAGTTCACTGATTCAGAAAAACAATATTCCTTGCCACACTGTGCTATCCACAGAAAGCAAAGAGAGAGCAAAACAAATTCTCTACATGTACAAAATGCTTTGTATACAACAGATACTCCACGTGCACTTGTGAACTAGTCTGAATAAATAACCTTTGGTGCAAGACATCTCTTTATACATTGGTTTTAAAAGTACCTGAACACAAGACGTTTTCTGCCATTATTAGTAGTTTATACAAGTAGGGGTACACCCACCCCAGAAATAGGAAAGAAGAAAACACTGAAAAGGGAGAGAAAGTGTTAGAGAGTATGTTAATACTACATTTAATCATATCTTTAAAAGTGTACTATTACATGTTTTCTAATATATGAATTCTGTTAATAAACTAGCACATATACATAATTATACACAACACAAATACATTGGAAAATATTACCAAGTTTGTTTCTTCCAGTAGTGTTCAAAAGATTATGAGGACTATACAAATTAGAAAACTCTTCCTTCATTCAGATCAAACTCATGTCATTATTTCACATATTATTAAGATTTATTTGCCACAATCCTAACATTTTTAGCAAATGCAATTGACCTACATATTAGAACACATTTCCATCACTTGGTAGTATACATAGTAAATGTTGCAAGTATCCTGAATAATCAGACTGTTCTGTAACTGTGCATGTTTCAACTGCGAGTCTTCCCTAACCTTCAGAAAGAGGAAAAAATTAAAAGCCAATGATGAAATAATAAATACACCAAGGATTTATCCTTGCAAAGATATTACCCTGAAAGACTCAATGCATTCATCTTAGACAAACCACTGAACTTTCCTAAGCCTTGTTTTTTTGTTGTTGTTGTTTCTTTGTTTTTTTAATATCCAAGAAATGGAGATAATAATGCCTTTTTCAGAGACAGAGAAACTGGAATCAGAGAGTAAGTAATCCCCAAAAGCCCCCATAGTACCAAGTCTTATCATTATTAAGGCCCAGGATTAATACAGAAAAATGCTTATAAAATGATGTTAATAAAACAAGAGTAAATTAAACAGGCCATACAACATATTAAATGTAAGAGTCAATACTATATATGCATATGGACAAAGGCTAGTCATCCATACAAACACATGAAAACAGGTAATTTATTAAATGAAAAAACTGCATATTTTCATTTCTTATTTCTGTTATTGTTGGTATAATATTGTTTGTGCTGTGCACTTTAAGTGAAAATAATGACAGTCTTGACAAAAGAAGAATAAGAATTAATTATTGTGTTAAGTGTTGTTTCCAGCAAATGACATGTTGAAAGATAAGCAATTTATCTACTCACCAAAGGCAAATTATTTACTTTAGGTTGATTTCATCTATGCACTGTTGATTGTCCTTTTAAACATTATAAGGTTTATACTATCACAAGGAGAGGTTCTAAAAAGCCTTGTTGGTTGCTGTTTCAGGTTTTGTTCTTTGTATTTTCATAAAAACAGTAACTAGTTATTGCTATAATAATGTTTTAATGAATATACAATTTCACACTTCTCCAGTTAACACTTCCCTCTCATCTCCTACAAAATTCATCCCCCTTTCATTCTCTCTTACACCGACAATAACAGACTACCAGCACTTTGGTGTGTGTGCTCACTCCCTGAGCCTTAGTCAAACGGGTGAAGTGAAGAGGACCAAGGGACACAAACAACATGAAGACCTGTTTTCACGAGAATACAGCCACAGAGAACCTGAATCTTTTATAATGGGCAGTAAGTGTGTCTGCCATTTGCCTCACAGATACAGGGGCAGATTCCCAATATCTCCTAAGGCTATTCACTACAGCCTGAAAAGATATAACCCTGAAAAGATAGTCTAGAACACAAAGGAAGTCAGTGCCTTTATTACAAGACATGCCAAAATACAGAGTCCCTCAGAGAATTGTCTCCCTATGTATGATTTCATTTGTATCTCATTTTTGTATAGGCGAAACCATGGGAATAAAGAATAGGTCATCGTTAACCAGGCCTCATGGGTGAGAGGACAGTTTGACTACAAAGGGCAGTATGAGGGCATTTCGGGGATTGGTAGGACTTTTCCGCATCCTGATTTTGGTGAAAGGAATGCAAGCCTATGTAAATTTTAAACCTGACATAACTGTATGCCTTAAAAAGCAAATTTTACTCTAAATTCACTTTTAAATTTAAAAATAGCCCAGAGAACAAGAGAAAGAGATAAAGAGAACTTCATTAAAATTTAAAAGTTTTGTGTATCAAAAGACATAAACAAGAGACTGAAAGACAACACATTAAGTGGGTTTACAGGAGATACTCGTAAAAGATATATACAGAAAAGGTCCAATACCTAAAACATTTTTAAAAACTCCAATTCAGCCAAGAAAAGGAGACAAAAACTCAGCCAAAGAAGGAAAAAAGACTGGAATAAACATTTCTTCAAAGACATACAAATAGACAACAAACATGTGGAAAGATGTTCAACATCATCAGTCATTAGAGAAATGCAGAAAGGCTACAAGGAAGTACCACTTCACACTCACCAGGATGGCTGCTATAAAAACTACAGCAGAGAGTAAATAAGTACGGGCAGAAGGCGGAGGAACCGTAACTCTGCTACACTAGTGGTGAGAATGTGAAGTGCTGTAGCTGCTATAGAGAACAGTCTGGCAGATCCTCAAAAAGTTCAACACAGAATTACCGTACGACCCAGAGATCCCACTCCTAAGTATACTCCTGAAAATAGGAATTCGAATAAGAGCTCGTACACTGATGGTCACAGCAGCATTATTTGCAATCACTAAAAGGGAGAAACGACCCAAATGTTCACAGATGAATTTACAGGCCAACTGTCTCGTGTATATAACGCAATCTTATTCAACTATGAAAAGAAACGGAGTCCCGAAACATGCCACAGCACGGATGAAACCTGAGAACACCATGCTAAGTGAAATAAATCAGACGTGAAATGACCAATCTCGGGTGATTCCATTTCTATGAAATATCCAAGATAGTAGCTTCACCAGTAGAGAAAGAGAGCAGGTTACTGGGGTCTGAGGAGAGGAGTGGATGGCAGACTGCTTGACAGGTACACCGTTTCTGTTTCCAGTGTTGAAAAACTTCTGAAGCCAGAGGATGGCAACTGCCTCACAGCATTAGGAATACAGGTATAGTTAATGCCACTGAATTGTACTCCTCTAATGGTAAAAATTCTTGTGTATATTTTACTGCAATTAATAAAATTTAATAAAGTACATAAAAATCAAAATCCTCCTTTTAAACCGAAATTCTTCTCCAGTATAATGTTTCCTACTCTGCTCACTTATACGTGGAATCACACAGCACTCGTCTTTTTGCAATTGGCTTCTCTAAAATTAGCATAGTGCCCTCAAGATTTATCCATGATAGAGTGTGCATCAAATGTTCTTTTTTAAAGCTGAATAACGTTCCTGTATATGTGTATGTGTGTGTCTGTGTGTATATATATACATTTTGTTTATCCACTCATCCACCCATGGAATTTGAGATGATTCTACATCTCAGTTTTACTATGACCACATCTCCAGTTTCTATGAATAACCAAAAATTTAAAACTGATATCCCAACCTTTAAACACAAAGAAATTTACAGAGAAAGTATTTTATCAGGTATATATTTACTGATTTTTTCTTTATATATTATTTTTAGATGAAATTTTATTTCTGCAATTCACACATTCACTAACAGACATATGTTTAACACAATCCAAACATCATGTCTGTTTTAAAAATGAATATTCATTCACTTTATTGACAAAGTAGCTCTTTTTGGCTACATTTAGAAGGAACTTACTTTGGGGAAAAAACTTGTTTACTGATCTCTGAATAAGATTTGACTGACATACTTTATTTCATACATGAATAGGTAAACATGTTCTTCGGGACATACCTGAGGCTCACTATCTAAATTTGAATAGTCCAGAGAGAGCGCCCCTCGCCCCAAAATTCAGAACGAAGACAAGCAGACTGAGTAAAAGGAGAACACAATTCACAGTTACGAAACTTCGGCAATCTGTCTTTACTTGCTGCTCTCAGATACATCATTGTCGGCATCTGACCCCGTTAGGTAGCTGATAAGAGGATTTTGAAGGCCAGCAGATTTTATTTTTAACCTCCCCATATGGCTGACCTTCTCATTTCAATGTGAGCATCATTTGCAGAGATGATCATCAAATGGCAGCTTCCACCCCAAAATGTTTGGGTAATTTGGTCAACTTAAAAATGATGCTCAGTTAAAGACCGATATGCGCAGTATGATCTCTTTTCCTTTGGAGTCTGTACATGAACACATTTTAAAAGGTCTGCAAAACTACAGACAAAAATGTCAAGAGTAATTTATACATCTTAGAATTAAAAGCACTTTCATCAAACTCTTGTGATATTCTTCTTTTGTAATAGACACAATTTTTGCTCTTAAAATTTGCATTCAGTTAAGTTTTATGATGTAAAACATATGTGATAATATCTCAACTTTACAACTGGACTAGATGGTAGGAGCACTTGCCTAGCAAGCCCAAGGCCCTGAGTTTGATCCCTGGCGCGCGCGCGCGCACACACACACACACACACACACACACACACACACACACACAAACCCAGTGGACTAGAAAAGTTAATAGCATTTCACAAAACATGTTAATGTATGTTGATGCACTAATATTTCAAGTCTAATATAAACAATACTAATTATCACTTACTGTAAGATATTAATGTTATTATAATGTTAAAACTCAAAAGAGGGATTTGGGGATTTAGCTCAAGTGGTAGAGTGCTTGCCTCACAAACACAAGGCCCTGAGTTCAATCCCCAGCACTAATAAATAAATAAAATAAAAATAAAAAGGGATACACTTTTTTTCTGAAATTTATAGCCCACAATTTAATATTCTCAGGAATTTTGATTAGGATGACAGCAAAGACGATTTTCCATGTATAAAATGTTTGTATATAAACATAACATAAAATTATCCATCCAGTCACCAAATATTTAATTGCTAAAAATAGTTTTCTTTGTAGGTTTTCTTCCTCAGTCCTGACAAAATGAAAAGCTTGGCTTTATTTATTTCTAGGAGATGAGCTTTCAACGGGCACTGTCATTCATAAGCCAAACAGTGTCTTTTTTTTGTTTGTTTGTTTACATTTTGGTCTACTCATTCAGAGAACACCATATTTTTTTTAACAAAACTGGCTTTTCATTCATGTTCCTTTGTAAATTCCCTTTTATTCAGAATTGAGGAACTGTACTATGTTCCAATTATAAAACCAAAGAGCAATTTTAGATATTTATCCAGGCCTTGTAAAAATAATTAAAACTAAAAATTGCCTCACCGCCTAGCAAAATTTAAATAAAAAGAGTGTTTAGCAGGGTGAAGCGGAATTCCCCATCACTAAGCAGAGGAATTTAAATCAAAATACACCCTTCTCCTGATACAATGGTTGGAGCATGTTTAAAGAAATACCTGAGCTATAAGAAAATGCTCTCTGGTGGCCACAAAACCCCTTCAGGCAGCAGTGTAGCTGGCAAGAACTTCTGAACAAATAATTGAGTGAGAAAAGGATACAAAGAGACTTGCTCTCTGGTCAGACACATTGTTGCACAGGGAAAAGTTTACTGTAAGTTGTAGCCTTTGGCCAATACTGTTCTTCATGAAAATTCTAGAAGTCAATGCAATTTTAAGGTAAACCTGGTACATTCACACAGTTCAAACTATTTCTGTGCCCAGGCATTTTTAATGCTTAGCAGTAGCTGCCAAAACTGAAAAGATAGGAAACTAGAACATAAATGATGCCTATTATCTCTAAATGTAGATACAGCCAGACCCACAAAGAATACAATAAGATTTCAGATGAAAGTAACTACTTTCTACTATCTCTCCCCATTCTTCCCAGCCAAGGGAAACAAAACCACAGATCCACTAAACTGGTGGCACTGTCTTGTGTGACATAACAATCTGGAGGAAGAACTCATCAATGTGTTCAAATGAACAAGTTTATTTTCAAAGATCATATTTGGGAGAAAGTTCCTAGAAGCATACTCAACTATGCAATAAAAAATAACTTACTCTGTGCCTACCACCATCTGCTGACACCCTTGCAGCCAACTCTCTTCATATAATAAACCACACAAGCCAAGAACTGTAAGATCTTCGGCAGGACGTGACCACACCCACTCTAAATGTATATTCCACGAGATAGACTTCCACAGATTTCACAGCTCTTTTGCAAAGAAGGAAAAGTATAGTGAGCAATTACTTTTGTTAGTTTTTCCCTGTCGGTTGTATTTAATTTGTCTTGGTATTATCCAGACTGGTACGTGAGGATAAAGAAAAAGCACGCATTGTCGTTGTTCTTCCTCGTCTGGTGGTAGGTTCTGTCATTTTAGCACGAATGATTGACATTCGACATGAAGCAGTTTTCTGGAGAGGAACTTGTGCACCTCTCAATGGCACATCTGGTGGCTGCAGATGGTGTGGATTAGCATAATTTTTCCAGCAATGATGTGCCAAAAGTATAATACAAAACAAGACTTATGCCTGATGTCAGTTGTCATTCTTGCCAATGTATAGGATCTTCCAGAGATGATTCTAATGCTATCAGCTGAAATTTCAGGGGGGAAAAACATATGGAGCAAATCTGACTGCCCTTGGGGTTAGTAGTGAATTAACTTTTATAGCAACCCACTGTCATTCTTGCTTCTCTTCCTCTTGCACACAGATGATCAAGTCTCCTGCTAGGGGTACAGTAGGCACAGGACAGGTATGTGCCCTCTATAATGCATGAAGATTTTATCTGTATTTCATGTGTTTGGGGGGGAGGCAGATATGCAATATGTCTATATTAATGGTGCAGTAGGAGCAATGTTTCTTTCCAATAATATCAAACAAGCTACTTGCAAGGGAATGATCAAGAATACTATGGAAAAACTCAACATGTAATCTGTGCAAGAAATAGCACCAGGCTCTCTGACACACACAATGATAGATAAGATAAAAAGCTTTTCTTCAATAATTTAAAATCAAGAAAGAAAAGGAGTTTGAGTTATTAATATACAATGCAATGCCGCGATGGACATGAGCCCCAATCTGTATAAATATTACAAGTGGAAAAACATGGTAATGCAAGCAAATCCAGAGAAAGACATATCAACTTCTACACAGAATGGCTAGACAGGCATAATGAAACACTGCATTTTTGAGACCTGTAGTGATGACTGTATTTTAAGGAAGCAAATATGTTCCAGAGGAAAAAGAAACTCAAACCAAAATGGTATAATTCAAGGTTAAAGGGCCAGGAAATCAAAATGGCATTTATGGAAGTCCATGACAATGATATAGACTAAAAGGCTGATACAGGAAAGCAACAAAAACACAACACCACATAGCAATGAAATAGGAAAAAACAGGCAGGTTATAGAAAGAAAAGACATACCATACAAATCAGAAATTCAGCCCCTAGGTAAAGAAAAGATTATTATTATTGCAACACTAAATTATTTATAGCTTGCCTAGTTTCAAGGTCCCTGGGATGTATTTATACACATTCAATCTTATTTCTAAAATGATTTAAAAAGAGTTCATTAAAAAGTATACAACTTTGCATGAGGTGAAAATAACTTACTGATTAAAGCTCAGCAAAACCAGTTCTTAGGGCTGGGGATTTAGCTCAGTGATTAGAGTGCTTGCCTTGCAAGCACAAGGGCCTGAGTTCGATCCCCAGCATCAAAAAAAAAAAAAAAAAAAAAAAAAAAAAACAGTTCTTTACTGTGTAAGCAGCAATAGGAATGTAAACTTTTTTGAAGTATCTACCTTCTCCTGTCCTCCAAGTAGTTTTCCTAACGTGTAAACACCCATGTTCCATGTTTGAGTTTTTCTTAGGTTACTAAAATTAGTACCATCGTTCCTGTAATCCTGGAGTCCTTGGGACAATTTCTTAAACTCACTTTAATTTTAATTCCATTTAACAATATAAACACTGCTAGCTACGGTGACTGAAATGATCATTTTTAGAACAATTACCTTCCTGATCTAATTTAGGAAGACTACTCCAAAACCAAAATGTTGATTAAGCTTTGTAGTTCTAATGATTTCCATCAGTGTTTCTTCAGTAATAAACTGTGGGTATTAGGAATTTTTATTTTCCACTCACATTAAAAAAATCTATATAAAACAGCTAACATTATTACTTCTTTATTCTAGTACTGGGGATTGAATTTAGGACCTTTGCACTGAGCTACATCTCCAGCCATTTTTTTTTTAATTTTTAATTTTTGAGACAGTCTCACTAAATTGCTGAGGATGGGCTTGAACTTGCAGTCTCCTAATCTTAGCTTCTTCCCGGGGAGCTGGGAAGAACTATAAGCATTCTTCAAGAACTACTGTTGTTCATATTTTGAACTTTTTTTGGAAGTTTGATCCATGTTATAGAAATAAAGAGTCATATACTAAAAAGGAAATGACAGTATCATTACTTGCTATGTAATTGCATATTTAAAGACGGAGAAGCAACTGAAAGACCACTACATAAGTGGTTATTTCCTTCTTGATGAACAAACGGATAAAAGAATATAATTATTTCTTTCCTTCTACTAATTATCAGTTCTGTGTTCATAAAAAATTACCCCAGATTCCTCATCTGAAAATACAGGCCGAAGAGCCTAATATATATATTCTTTTACTTTCTTTAAGAAAAAGAAAGTTGTTAAGAAAATCAGACAAGAAACCAACACACTAAGTGATTCTACTTATGAATAAATTCAAATAAATGAAAGAAGGATTTTTCAAATGGAGAAAAGGGTATAATTTAAATGCTAAAGGCTGCTAAGTGACAATTCCATCCTTTACAAATGCATTTTGAGCATTTAGAAAATAATGCAGCAAGAGATGCTGTTAAATGAGTTCTTGTCGAAAAATCACTCAAAGACCCTTTCATTCGTACAACAAGAATTTATAAGGCATCTACTCCATTCCAGATAGTCATCCAGGCTCTGAGAATACAGAAGGAACAGAAATAAACAGTGTACTATAAAGTGCATATTCTCAAAAAGGAGATAGAGAGCAGTGAAAGAATTCCACAAATATATGCAAAATTACATTGTGGTGAAACAACCACACGTAAGTACCATACAAAACAAGGTATACAGAAAAACCCAAAGATCTATGATACTCCATCATGAAATAATTAAGATCGATGCACTACAAAAACTACTTATTTGGGAGTTGAAATAATATGTCATAGTTAATCCCCCCCAAATTACAAGAAATACAAAAGTATACTTTAGGCTACATACTGGGAATAACAACTTGCAATACTCCGGGTATTTAAGGAATTCTAATCTGAAGGAAAGATGCTCACAGAATGGAGCATCACAGATGGAAATACTTCCATCCTATCCATTCTCATTGAGTCTTCTAAAATAAAACTTCTGAACAAATTTTAGCTCTGCAGAATATAGGAAATCACTAAAGTTAAAACTCTTTCCTCGTTCATTCTCTAATGAGGTTCTCAAATAGTACGTGCCACTTTGTTATTCATGGAATTTCTTAATTCCTGAAATGGTTACATGATTGCCAGCACCGTGATGGTACTGTATCGTAATACTCTTGTCCATATTTTATCAAATTTCATCCTCTCTAGATAGCATTCTGCCTTTCTCAGATAAAGCAAAGAGCTGCTAGCTTCTGGCATGCGCAGTTATTTCAACTGTTTTCTTTTTTCTAGCTGTCAAGAAATGTTTCATTAATTCATCCAACCTTTTATAATTAAAGCAGTAAATCTCTGGATGACATCTTTTGAAAGAAGAGTCCCAACAATAAAGAACGTCTACATTAAATTCCCACTCATCACTTACTAATTGTTTTTTCTTAAGTCTGCGGAGCTCGGGCCCCTTAATCCTCAATTCTTCATCTGAGAGAAATAACAAATGTGGCACATTGCATAACACAGGAAGAGTATTATCCAAAGATAGACAGATAGACACAAGATTGATAAAAGAAACTTCTCACTTAATGTAGAGAATAATCATGAGTTAGGCAATAACCTTAGAAAATTCAAGTAAACTTTAAAGACCATCACAGACCTGAAACATGACCCTTGACTTTTCTTTGTTTTTTTTTTGCAATTAAACAATTAAAGATAAAATACACCAAGTATATTCCAAAGAAGGAGAATCTTCCAATACAATGACTCCTCTAAGGGAAGAGGTTGCCTACCTGCCATATGAATGGATAAAAGTGCAAACATATACAAAGAAACCTGTTTGCCATTTGAAACTGCATATTCTGTAGTTGAATAGAGACCTTTTTTTAAATGTCAATTTGCTGTTGTGAAAGTCAATGTTTGCTTTGACTCTAAAAATTGTACCTATCACCAATGTCACCGTTTCAGTTGCACTTTCACTTTATATAAATCATGGCATATATTAAAAATCAAGACTGAATCCCTACCAAAAGCATTCACTAATTATTTTTAAAATGCTTCTTATACACTAGAAACTGTTCTAGACACTGGGGATTTGTCAGCATAGAAAAGCACCAGTGTCCAAATCTGCCATCACAGGGCACACATGGCAAATGGATGCTTAGTTAGAATACTCAGATTAAGGTGACTTGTTTTTCATATAAAGCAAAGCCACTCAGGATGGTGATAATTTTTGTTGGATTCAGCATCAAGAAGGATGGAAGGAAGACAAAAAAGAGAGAAAGAAAGAGGATGGGTGGGACAAAGGGAGGGAAGGTAAAATGATTAATCCCAATTTTCCTTTTATCTCTTTCTCATATCCCCACGAATGCCCTATTATACTATAATAGACCACAACCTGATGTCACGATGAATCTTCCTTCTTCAATTTCATATTACAAATAATCATCTCCCTTCAAGGTCTATTTCAATGCTTACCCTTCCATGAAGGCTTCCCAATTGCGCTAATTGAACAGGACCTCACTCTGCTGCCACTTTGAGGCAAGGCCTCTCAAAATCTCCTTCTAGATCACTTTGTTTGACATATATGCAGTAAATTTCTAAACAATGAGTGTATCTTAGCTCTCCATTATCCTTTGCAGAAAACACACACTGCCTCAAAAATAGGTACTTGAGAGAGATTTGCAGAATTTGATTCAAAAACAGTATTTACATGTAGAAAGCTATTTAATAAATGTATATATGCATACTTAAACATTTAAAATCTACAATAAATTTGGTTTTTATGAAAACTTTTAAAGAATTACCCAGTTTACATCTTGAAATTCCTAAAACTAGCGTCACAAGTTGACAAGCCCACTGAGGCTGATGAACAAGTCACTTAATACGCTGATTGCCTTTGTACAACGGCAATGATTGCACTTTGGGATAACCTCAGATGTACTCTGTTTTTCAAACTACATGTACTTTCAATAAATGGGGGTGTTCCACCAAAAACTTGTAGGTCACAGATTTTCTGAATGTTTTTCCTACACACAACTCTTCAGGGTCTTAATTCCATTCATGTCAACACCCATGTATCTACACTCAACCATTCCTTCTTTCATTTCAAATTACATGAACGTATTGAGTGCAATGAATACCTTGATAAGTACAGAACAGATATCAGACAAGTAACTGTTAACTGAGCTTTCTTCTAACTTTTAAGGACTCAAGCTTCCCAAGCACCACAGCAAAACCACTGAGGCAGTTACTCTTTGCATCAAGAACAATCTTCTGTGCTTTGCATTTTTCCACTAAATGTACAATCATTTCAGGGCCACCCATACCAAAAAAAAGACAAAAGAACATCCCTTTGAGATGCATGCTTTGCAGTTTCCATGCTGACAGACTTCATAGTAAAAGTTTCATTCAAATTATTTCCTTTTCAGAGCCAAGAATTAACTCATGGCAAAAGTCAGAGGCTGAATCATGTGTTCAGGTTTTCACTGCACTATGGTTTAAACGGGTTTGTTTGCATGATGAAGTTTGGTCCCAGTGTGGCAGTGTTGAGATGTGGTGGGACATTCAAGAGGCATTTGGATCTCCGAACAGCCCTCACAAGCGGGTCAACAACTCTCTCAGGGGAGAGTTATCGCTGGAGTCCAGCCTTCTCTCTCTGCCATACATGTCCACTTGACCTTCTGCTTTCCACAACGAAATGAAGAAGCCAGAGACACTCATCAGACACAGGTGCCTGGTTTTAGACTTCCCAGCATCCCAAATAGTGAGTCAAACCTTTTTAAAAATAAATTACTTGGTCTTCGGTATTCTGTTATAACAAGAGAATGTAGACTAAGACACACGGGCTTCAGTGTGCCAAAATACAGTACTTTTAGAGTTGACTCACCAGACTGATATGGTAAACAGTATCCTACTGTCTCTCTAAAACTCATTATTATTCGAATGATAAGAATAAATATGAAGGGCTGTTCACTGAAAGGCTGGTCACTAAAATTCTAGGTGGCTTAATCCATTGCTTACAAAT
Organism: Hystrix cristata; assembly: GCA_004026905.1. Classification (NCBI taxonomy): domain Eukaryota; kingdom Metazoa; phylum Chordata; class Mammalia; order Rodentia; family Hystricidae; genus Hystrix; species Hystrix cristata. The sequence goes on along the minus strand of PVJO010001693.1, from coordinate 28,039 downwards.
AAGTATCTGTCAACATTTCTGTCGCACATAACTATTTCTAGAACAGTACAACCACAAACTAATTTTGGAATAGAAGCACCATTAACAATATCCACCAAAGAGTTTCTCCACAAAGTTAAAAATAAGTTCCATTCAGCTAGATGAATTTGAAATACATAGTCAGAATACCACATATATTTCAATAACATATCTGTTTACTTCCTTCTAGATGACCACTGTCAGACCTTCTCAAGATATAATTCAAACTCCCCAAAACAAATCAATGAGATAAAACAAGAGTTAAAACATTCTGAAAGACTGACAGATTTTAATTTTCTACCAGAAGTGGCAGAAAATTTTTCACGATAAAAATTTAAGGTATCAGATTTTGAAATATTTAACACTTATAAGAATAATTTATCATAGCAAATAAAATTTTATTTAAAGATTATAATTTGATAAGGGTATTAATCAAAGTTATTCTTTCTAAAATAGTGACAATGTTCTTTATTTCTAAAATAACTGGAATTATCTGTACTATAATTATGGGTTTGGTTTCTTTTAATCTTATTATGCCATTCTTTTTGTCTTCATCCACATGTGGTCTTCATCCACATATTTGCTAAACTTTTCCTTTTCTATTGCCAATTGTTAAATATAAATTTGTTTGTAAAGTTGGGGAAAAAGAGATGACAATAATGCCAATCACAAAAATTATAATCAACATACATAATTTAAAGACACATATTTTCAACTATAAAATTAAAAGATGAGAAATAAGTTGTTCCGACCACCTTGATTGCCTACTTTCCTCCAAACACCATTATCTTGCACTTGAACTCCTGCAACAGCTGCCAATCAGCCTCCCTGTTCTGACTCTCGCCCCCACAGTCTGGTCTCTACACAATAGCCACGAGCAATTCTTTACAAATTTGAATCAGGTTATATCGCTCCTCCTCTCATTCTAGGCGAAGCCAGTGTCCTCAAAGAGCCCACGAGGATGCCTACTTGAAGGACTTGTAGGACAAACATAAGTAGTGTTTACTTAGGTGACAGAAGAGGGAACAGACTTCAGTGGCTTTCTGTCCCTGATGAGTAGTAAGCTATCAGGAAAACAAAGAGGGAAGACAGATTTCTACCTTCATCAGCCAAAAACTCAGATATGGTTAGAAAGTTGGGCAAACAAAAATCAAAACAATCAAGGTCTGTGGTAACCAAATAAAAGTCTAATTACATCATGATGGCAGGCTGTACTATATAAATGGTTTTAAAAGGCTGAGCGTCAAGAAGTTCCACTTTATCTTGAAAATTAAACAAATATGAAAATTAGGGAGGGGGAAGGAAATTATCTTCTGCCACCAGAACTGACACACAAATGAGTCTCCTTGTAAGAGTTTTGGAAAACAAACAACACAAACTGTTACACTTAAAAGAAGAATCAGGGGGATGGGGGTGGGGTGGGAGGAATGTGGACCCAAATTATAGGAGAAAGTAATGCAAACAATATTAGTCAATATGTAAGTTCCCTGAAAGTTTCCTTTCAAAAGTAAGTTGCTGTCCTATACTTCTCTAATTACAAAAATTTATAAATTTTTCATATTTCAAAAAAGGATATAGGGGCTGGGGATTTAGCTCAGTGATTAGAGTGCTTGCCTTGTAAGCACAAGGGCCTGAGTTCGATCCCCGGCACCACCAAAAAAAAAAAAAAAAAAAAAAAAAAAAAAAAAAAAAAAAAAAAAAAAAAAAAAAGGATATAAAATAGAAATGAAAACACCTATAATCCTATCAGGCAGAGAAAAATCACAATTTTAAATGATTAGAGTATTTTTCTCGACTTTTATGTAGGTGTATGTACTTTTAATTGGCTGGTTTTATATATGTTTTATAATCCTTTTTCACTTAGCCTCACATCAGTCAACTGTAATGTAAATGTAAATATATTCCTACACCCATGTTTTAATATCTGCAAAATCTTAATTACATGATTCATTTACCTTCTCCTCAGAATATCCGATTTGCTTGCATTTGTATACTTTCATAAATAAATAGTCAGTGGATATTCCTGCACATATGATTCTGTACATATGGGCTTTTTCATTTTTTAAAAATATAAATAAATAGAATTGTTAAAAGGCAAGCATATTTCTGTGTCTTTTAACACATATTCCCACACCATTCTCCAAAAATGTTTATATTCACCTCAGTGACAAACAAAAAGTCATTTTCCCATATTGAGTATTATTGCCAATCTGATAGGTGAAACTTATCTCTCAAAGATGCTTTATGTGCATTCATTACCAATTTCCAATGTTTAATGGTATTATTTAAAAACTAAATATCATACTGGACAGTTTCTCTTCCTCAAATCCACAGAATTAAAATCACGGAGAGTGTCAGAAATTTGCATTTTAACACACTCTGTAGATGATTCTTGTGAATGCTCCAATCTGAGAATAGACAGCCCATATATTAAATGTTTATAGTGTTAAACAGTTTATAAGATTTCTCAGTATATCTGTACAATAAGCAGGTAGAGCAGGGTCAAGAGATACTTCTAGAACTTTAAAAAGTCTTAGGATAACTTGAGCAAGATCACAAAGCTAACAAGAGCGAGAACTCTTTCCACAAAGCTAAAAAGCATAGATAGGACACGCTTCAATTTCAGAAATCTTAAAACTGGAACAACTGTGCCTTGGAAGTTGGAGAACTTTGTTGAGGACTACGTAATTCAGGTAACTCACAATCAACCTCAGGATTCAAAGTCACCATGCAGGCGGCACTATCTAACTTTCTATGTTCCAAACTGGTATTTTTAGCAACGAATTAAAAAGGAGCAGTCAGAGAGGAAACAAAGAGGGTACAGGTCGGATAGGAAGGAATGGTCCAAAGCCTGACAGAAACACGCACACACATAGTTGCTTCCTGTAAAAGGGGGAACACTCTCCACCCAGACAACAAATGTCACACTTACAGGGCTCTGTGTACTGCAGTGCGACGATTTCTGTCAGGGAACCATAAGCCAGGGGAAAAGCAAGTTTTTTGAAGCAAACAGAGCTGTTACTAAAATCTTTCTGTCAAATTCTTCTAATTTGAAATATGAGAATAACTTCAACCTCATAGAACTTTCATCAAGAAAGAAAATAGGGAAAGTGTCAGGTAACTAGTAAGCACCTAGTTACTTGGTTTTGTCTCTAAAACATGATAAAGAATTAGAGTTGCATTTTTGAAAGTGACTTATATGGCAAGAAACTGGTTGCTTCCATATTAGGTCACAGAATTTTGAAATTTTAAATAATGTTCAGCACACAACAGTAGAGCAAGCTATCAAGAAAAATAGGATTTAACCAAAAAGTCTATAAACTATCCAAGAAAAGGGTTATCATTCAAGATGCTGGGATGTGTAAATCTCAGGAGAAAAAGATTTTGTTAATACTCAAAATACTACTTACACATGAAGTTTGATTTGGAGGTTATTACATGACAAAAATAGAAAACTAATAATTTTAGCCTTTAGAATAAATGAATTTAAATCTTAAAAAAAAATAGAATATATATTCATTACATATGCTACATCATTAAAGCCTAACAAACAAAACTTTAAAAGCTGGAGGGAAATGCAAGGTTTTTTTCAATAATTTGGAAAGTTTTCCAAAGGTACTTAAAACTTTATTGCAAACTATAAACTCGAAATACTAATGTTCAAGAAATACTAGGTAGCATTATCTTATCTATTGTGGTACTTTTCTCAAAAATAATCTTACACTAATATATTGCTATGTTTCTTAAAATATAAAAGAAAATTATATATACAGTAAGTTATCTCTTCAAAGTTAAATGACATTAAAAACTAAAATCTATATACCCTAAATTAAGAATTGTTTCTTATTTTCACAAATTTAAAAATAAATTTTTATTCTTTGTTTCTGAAGTCAATGATGCATATACGTTTCAACTGCAGATTTTACAGTTTAACATTTACGGGTCTTTTTTGCAGATTAAGACTGCAAACATTGTACATTTATAATGGTCATTAAATATAATAATTATCTAAGCTTGACTTGATAAAAAAGAATACAGTCCACTTTTTACAAAGGATGGAAAGAATTTCAGCTAAAAGGGCTGGGGATACAATCAGTCACTTGGTTCTATGATCTCACCATGGAGAACCACAGTCTTTTTTTTTCTTTTCTCATTCATCGACAGTTCAATGTGTGCCTAGGGCAATAAAGATACATTATAAAATATTTACTGAATAAATAAATCCCACATTATTCAAATACCACTGCTTTGATAAATCAAATGTAACATCTATCACACTGTCACTTCATGGGGCTATTACACTTCTCAACCGAAAACAATGTAAATCATTTATTATTATGTCTTCCAAAACAACTAGATTACTAATTCTGACCAAAATAGAAACTACTGTTATTGCTGTTCATGTTGGTTCTGTTCTAATTGAGCTGCTGAGAGTTTGGTAAAGCTAGCGGGAATCCCATTCAACTGCTTACATCAGTCATACCCACAGATATCAACTGCTTGAGTCTTCTTTTGCTATCTAGCACAGACATTTTTAAATATTTCCTTATAAATAAAAAGAAGCGAGACAAATGTTAAAGAAGCAGTCAATATCAATAACTCTTATTTGGATGCTATTTTAGAGCACAGAGGCACAGAATTTCTCTGCGGGCTGGCAAATGTTAATAGCCATCCAGAAGTCTGCGTCTCAAAATCATGATCATGTTCCATAGTTTAACTGATTAATATTTAGGAAATATTCAACATGCAAATTCTCATATTTATGATAATTAAAACAATAAATAATAAAAAATACTTATGTCAAAGTTAGCATGTGCCATTTTAGATTCACAGTTCACTAAGAATCAAAAAGTATGCATTAGTAGAAGACAGTTTATATCAAATGCACTATTTTAATGATACCAAGTGTAGATTCACTTCTAAGTAAACTTGAAATATTTCATCATGAGAAATTATATGGCTCATTCACACCTTATTATACAAATTAATTCTACTAGGTAAAGAAAAGAGAGATCATTGTTTTTTTCAGATTCATTAAATCACCTAGAAGTGTTTAAGTAGTTCTACAGATATAGTCAGTATTGAAGTACACAAACTTTTGACCCAGATTCCTAAATTTAAATCCCAGCTCTGGCACTGCTATGCAATCCCAAGAAACATTCTCCATGCCAAATTTCCTCATGTAAAATGAGGGTAAAAGCAGATATCTACCTCTTAGGTTCTTTTGCAAATTAAACGTGTTAAATAACTAGATAGGCTCCTAGAAGAATATCTAGTATGGTAACATCTGACAAATGTACCTATACTAAGGATACTAATAACAATAATAATCAGTATAACTGATAATAAGAAATATTAATTGCTATTATTATTTTAAGTGACCTATCAAAAGTTGATTCCTGTAAGTTCATGCCAGTAGTCCCCATACTGGGCAAGTGTATATGCTGAGTTCAAATGGCATAGTTCATAATTAACTCTTACCCATGGATTCAAACGCCAAGGGGAGATTGATAAAACCTGAAAAGAATCTACTGTCATATCTGGTCAAAATTTATGGTACAAGAATAGTGTCTAAATTCTGACTTTTCCTAGTGTAAAATCACTGGCCTAAAATACCCAGACTTGGATTTTCAGTTAGAAATCAGTTTGGACAAAGAGTCAATAGATCAATAATTGGTGAACATGTCACTTTTCCTAAAGAAGCTCTAGTGGACTGGACTGTAGACTTGCCAGACGAGTGAGATCACTACTCGTGCTGTTTTCAGGTGCACAGCCACACTGTTCACTAGGCAGTGAGATGGACACCCCCTCCCACACCTAAGATGAAAGAGCACACTTTCCTGGAAGTCAGAGACAAAAACTCTTCAAGTACAAACTTGGGAAGGTCACGGCACACCCTCAAGTGCGCTGAACTTGGCCTAATTCCTAAAATTTGACCAAACTCTGGTTTTCCATGTCTCTGCACCCCATGGAATCCTAGGGGACAACAATCAAACTTCCAAAAGCAAAAGAGAAGAATGATCTTTGTATCTTAAGAGCCCTACTTTTAAGATGTCTAGAAAAAGGGTACATGTGTTGACTTTAGTAACCACTCACAGTGGGTAAACAGATTCTATCCCCATCGCCCTGTTCTCCATGGCTTCTTAGTTCTTCATAAACTCTTGCCAGGAAGGGAAAATGAACATCCTTGTTACAAGTGGATTAAAGCCAGGGTACAGTAGTTTTCAAACAGTTCTAGAAACACAACTGCAGAATTGCTACTATTCCACCTCCCTTGAAGGAGAGATGCAGGACACGCCGGCTCAGCTGGACACGCCAGCTCAGCACGAGGGGCTGGGAGAGCCCTCCCCAGGAAGGTGTGTGGAGGTTACAACCACTTCAGGCTCACAGCATGCAACTGTTTGCAAAAAGCACAGTGGTTATGTATTCAGAGAGCACAGATCTCTTATCCAAGAACTGAATGTTATGTTAACAAGCAACAGGGTTCCAGAAAATCAAATATGATATCCACCCAGCAGAGTTTATGACTCTGGAGAAGCTTCCACTCATGAGTATCCCTGAGACATGTAAAAACATTTGAGAGGCTTAAAACTGCATGAGAAAGTAAATTATGAAGAAAAAAATGATAAAAACAGCAGAGCAAAAACATAAAATATATTTAGTATAAATCTGGGTCATCAAGAGTTAAAATCAAAGAGAAGAAAATAAAATGCACTAGGGGAAACCTAACAAAAAAATTCCAGAAATGTAAATATATATATATATATTATATATATGTATAGTATGATACATGCCAGATATATATATCACATATTGTACAATAAATCACTAAACATAAAAATTTTTTAAATATACATAATTTAAATTCATCTAAAAATTTGAAGTCTAAGAAATACAAAACAGTAATTGAAATAAAAAGTAAAAAAATTCAGGTAACTAAAGTGAAGAATTGGCAGCAAAGAAAAGCTACATGTTTTAAATCTGTAATCATACTGAATGACAATGAAGCAGTCTGACCAGCGACTATTAGCCCCTAAAAAGCTTCTCACTGAAGGCTGTTCCTTAATGCTGCCTGAGAACCCACCTAGATTTCTCAAATTCACTTCATAGGTGAATGGGAGACAAAAATGGTAAAGGGACTCGTGTCTAACTAACATTAGTTGAGTTAGCGTTGTTTTCTAAAGTTTCGTTTTTTCTCCAAAGATAATGTTCTTTGCTCTTCATCATCATCTCTCCTAACACTATGTTTTATACGCCAGGCTTTTTATTTTTTGCATGATTATGTTCTTAAACTCTACAGGTAAATTAGGCTGAGATTTGACAAGTGAAACACTGAAATGTCTTTCATAATATCAACTCAGTATGTACTAACAACCACAAAAGACTCCTTCTGTTCCAAAGACACAAATCAATTCAACAAATATTTATTCAGGCCCTATCATAAAATGTGTTCATGAAGGAAGCCGTTCACTTGCTTTAAATCCTCGGCCAGACAAATAAAGAGGAATACCAACTACTCAGAAGAAACCCAGATCTCAGATTTTTTGTTTGTTGTTTGTTTCCTAAAATAACAGTCCAACATTTTCCCCCAGTAGTTTCTTCCCAAATACTTTCAATTCACTTTTTAAAAGTTTAACAATATTTATGGATCAAAGGTAGAAACAAGAACTTCCTAGAAAGCAAATAGTCAATATATAAAAAAAGATCTAATCTGTTTACATACCGTTCACACAATTATGTTTCTAGGAACATATCCAGAAAATACTGGGACAGACTGGAGACTTAGCCCAGTGGTTAGAGTGCTCGCCTAGCAAGCACAAGGTCCTGAATTTGATCCCCAGCACAAAAAAACAAAACAAAACAAAACAAAACAAAACAACTGGAACAAATAATCCAATCAACCCTTCAGTTTCCAGGCACTGCCCTAGATATCTAGGCTATAACAATGAGAAAAGAAAACAAAGCCTCTGGCTGGTGGGGTGTTTAAATTCTCATGTTAGTTACCTAATCTTATTTTACTACCCAATACAGAGGACCCTGATGAGCCTTTGGATGTAAAGGAAAGTTTTCCCTAATAAAACATATTTCAAATTCCTAAAAACAGCTTATAGTTATTTATTTTAAAAAGTCAATTGTTTTCTTTGCAAAAGAAAGGACTTTGGGGGAAAGATAAGACATATCAAAGATGATATTCAAACCTATACCTCTAAAAACTCAATTTTTTTGTACTTCAGGTTTATAAAAATTACTATGCAGTAGAATAAACTGGACAAGAATAAAATGGGGGAAAAAAAGAATAAAATGGGGTGTGATTTTATTTTTAAGTAATTACTTCATGGAATTTTCTAACACATTTATAGGTCTTTTTAAAACAGATCAACATGAATTGTGATACAAAAAGAAAATATTAGGCCAATTCTTATGAAAGTAGGAAAATTGCAAGTGTAAGACCATAATTTTAAGGTGTATTATTTGTTCATTATAAAACTGTTGTGAATTTTCTGGATGTATTTCATTTGTAGTATTCTCAATACTAGGTGTTGGTTATTATATGAAGCAATTTATTCTATATCTTGCTACTTATAGCACCTGATTTTTCTGTGTAAAAACAAACAAATAAACAAAAACCTATGTATACACTTGCACTTTTCAAAATGAAAAGAGCAATCACCATAATTCTTAAAAGCTCAATCTAAATTAATCTCAGTAACATTAACAAACAATGTCAAAAGAAGCTCAAATGAAGATATTGTACATGTAAGTGGGAAAAGTACATATGCATAGAACATTTTAAAGAAAATCAACAATAAACTGAATCCAAACTTCCAACAGAGGACAGGTTAAATGTTATCACGATAAATCCATGTACTAATTCTGTGAGAATATCAGAAAGTGGTACCATGACTTTTTTTATTTACAGAGGAAGATATCGTTAGAAAAATTATCTTGTAAATTATGACTAGATGACTACACAAGCCTCAGGGCACTGCCAATATTCAATCACATACTTAATATCGCCTAAGAATTATGTAGCTTTAAGAAGAAGAAAAAATATAAGAACACACTCATAAGAAGTTCAATAGTCCTTAGCAAAGACCAAAAAGATATGAACAGCTGAAAAAATTCAAAGTGCAATCAACTGATCAAATGAGTCACATAGTTGAGGCTTGTGGGCACAAAAAGGTAAGATATAAATTGAGTCCAGGGATGTAGGATACATGATCGTCTCCTTTCCAGATGGGATGGAATTACTGATAGAAATAGGGTTCCATGGAATTGATCTACACTTCTGACAAGAATCCAATCTTTGTCCCGTTAAAAGCGCTGTCATTCATGGACATTTAACCAAGCCAAAAAAGACAACTACAAAATTTATAATGGGAGGGGAATTCCACAACTGCCAGCAATCACAGACGTATTTAATGAATGGAAAAACATACTTCAAAGTAAGATTTGAAATTAAATGTAGGAGAATTTAAGAGAACCAAAATTATAACATTAATACTTCTGTGCATACTATGTACTATAATTAAGTAACTGATTCTGTCTTGTGTGTGATACTAGAATATTGAAGAACTTAAATCTCACTGTACTTTTGTTTAATTTATTAGATCTATATGAATTATTTAAAAGCACATAAAAATTTATGAAATATATCAAGGAAATTAAACATAACTTCAAAATCCAATTAAATATATTTGAAAGCATTGAAATAATAGTTTGTAAAGGATATCACAGTTTTGGTGGAAAGGGGTGCTGGAGATCGAGCTCAGGCCCTTGAATTCTACCACTTGTACTAAATCCTCAACCCCAAGTTTTCAATTAGCAATAACAGCACCTCAGATAAACCTCATTGGCTACGATACTGCCACTGCACAAAGCTCCACAATTCTTCAAGCACTTTTAAATGTAATTGCTAAAATATTTCAGATTTTTAAAGTATCTTTAGGTGTACTGTAAAGATTAACAACTAACATTAAAACTTGTAACTTTAAAAACTTGAGTATTAAATTCTAAAATCAAAGTAAATCTCTGAAGTCTTCTTGTCACACACAAACTGCCCCCAAGAACACTGTTCATTTTATATTTAAAAACTGACATTGAAAGACAAAGTATCACGGGGTTGGAGATTTAGTTAGTGGTAGGGCAAGGCCCTGAGTTTGATCCCCAGCACCAAAGGAAAAATAAAAAAAGACAAAAAGTATCAAATGAAACCATATGCAACATATCATGAGCACATTTACATATGGAAAAAAATAGACATTTACCCAAATGTTAACTGGGTTTAACTCTGAGTGGAATGAGCCATTTGGGTGTTGATGTAAATTTCCCACCTTTCTGTAGTGAATGTGGTATATTTGTTTCCTACTGTTGCTATAACAAATTACCAGTGGCTTTTAAAAATACAAATTTGTTCTCTTACAGTTCTGGAGATCAGAAGACCAAGGTCTTCAGGTTCCACAAGCCAAGGTCAAGGTGTGGTTCATTCTGCAGACTCTAGAGAAGAAAGCTTTTCCTTGCCTCTTCAGCTTCTAGCTTCAGTCTCATTCTTTGGCTCACTTACCCTTCCTGGAATCACTCCATCCTCTTGTGCCTACTGTCATGTCTCCTCCTACTGTGACACTAACTTCTCCTATTTTATCTCAAAAGGACCCCAGTATTCTTTGTCTCCTAAGTCAACAACAAGGCATCCAATTGCTTTTAACTCTTCCCACCTTCTACTTTTCAGTCTCACCTGTCTCACCATAGAGAAGACTGTTCTCTTTTAAGGACACATGTGGTTGGACTGGGCACACCAGAATAACGCACATTTGATATATATAACTTAATGACACTTTCTAAGAAATAAATTACGTGAGTTTTGCTTTTATGTACCAGAATTTGGGGCTAAAAGTAATAAACTATCTGTCCTAAGTAAGGTTTTTCTGGTTTTAAATTAAAATTCCACTTCTTATCAGTGAACACACAATTTAAAAGAATCCCCAGATAATAGAGATGAACTGGAATGGTCATGGGCAAGGTAGGCATGAGGTCACTATTTAACTCAGGTTATTACCTTAACTCCTTTCTATCAGTCTATCCTCACCATATATTCATTTTTGTTTCCTATTCTTTTTGAAAGAAAATGAACAATAGCCAATGCACAATCTGGTCTTTTATGCTCTGAAAATCTATGCAAGCTATTATATTTATGTAAATATTCCGAAAAGCTACAACCCAGATGACAACAGCTCATTCTTCACTGAGAGATGAAATTAACATCTGTCACAGAGAAGGGCAAAGAGGCTTCCTGTTCGGTGTCTTCTCTGAAGCTGATCAATTATTTCTCAGCACTTAACATTTGATAAAGAAAAGCTAAGCGTGAGAAATCCACCTTACTAGTCATGGAGGAACAACTGATGGTCTGTGTTCTATTATTTAAAAATGGGTTTTCTCAAAATAAGGATTATAAGGTACAGTACTAGTAGGTATCTACTAAATTTAGATTTCTAGCACAGCTGGACAGCTCTGCTGCCTTTTTGTTAGCAAGGAACTACCAGTGGGTTATGTCCAAAGAGAATTCTGTGTCATTTGTTCATCATATTAAAACTTCAAAAGTTTCATATTAAAACTTCAAAAGTCAAAGAAAGGCAGGATTTCAGGTACCTTTCTAGCCCACAGGAATAATGACTTTAGGGCAGGAACCTTTAGAATTGAATCGAATTAAGAATGCACTTTAAGGCAAATCACGTCTATCTAAAACACACAACTATATTTTTGCCAAGCCCACAATAGGACAATTAGTCTACAAGCGAAGTACTGACCTTAGCCCTGCACACAGACAGTACAAGGCAATTCACAATTCAGACTGACAAGCATTCCTAAAGAAGTGGGAGGAAATCTTCCACCTGGCTTGTGATAATCATGCATGAGTGGAGGCTACATTCACCTTAGGGTGTGTTCACTCACAAAGGACAAAAAACAAACAAGCAAACAAATAAAATTTATAAAAGAGAATATGCATATTTGCAAAACATGACCCTTAAGCAAATGGGTAAGTCAAATACAACTTCTCAAATGAAAGCAACCACTGAACGGCACTTTCCTTAAGGACTCTTCATTATTTTCTCAGAATCAGTGTACTATTCAGGAATAATTCATTGATTTACAGTTAGCAAGATTCTTTATATCCACTAGTTTTGAGCCATAATGATCAATACATAGTCTAACCACATTCTTCCAAAACACTTATGTGCCTGCATCTCATCAGAAGGAAGCATTTAGAAACAACTTAGCTGATTTCATCACACAAGGTAATAAACTTCTTAGATGAATGGCAATGGTATTTGAAAATTTAAAAATGAGTAAGGATGAGCTAACACCACATTTTTTATTACCAGGGTATAAGGCCAGAAAATTCCAAATCAATACTGCTACATAAATTATTGCTTACTTTAAAAAAAATTATTAACAATTAGATGCACCACAGATTACATGACTCCAAGGTTGAGGAGTGTCTCTACAACAGGCAATAATATCTCTCTAATGCACTGAACAGCTCTAATGAAAGCTTATTTCTAATGTCCACTAGATATCAAAAGTGTGAAGGGAATAGGTTATCTATTGAGAAGAGAAGAGAATATTAGTAGTAGTAGTGTCCAAAATGACTATAAGTCTAGCCAACCACTAACTAAGATGTAAATTCCAGATGAGGGAAGTCTTCTAGACTAAGGAATAATTTAAACTGACATATAAAGAACACCACTCTGTCAAAGCAAAGGTGTTTTTAAGTAAACCTCAGCCAATACAGAAGCCAGCAAACTGCAGCAAAATTCAACCAACACACACAACCTGGTAATTCCAAACTCTGCACAAATCCACTGCAGCAGTGAATAAAGTACTGGAGAAAGGGAGCTGCTCTTCACTTTGCAGCTGTACAATATGGGGTCAATGATTTAACCTCTTTGACCGTTAATGTCCTCAACCTTATCATGGAGATAAGATGACTCTGGTGAAGGGTCACTGTGAGCATCAGAAACGGCAAATGAAAAGAGACCACGGGAAAGACTGACGCACAGCAAATGTCAGGAAGGTGCTGCCCCTGCAGGCTCCCCTCCGCCGGCCGCTGTACCGTGGGAGAGACGGCCGGCACGAGGTCCTCTGCTGCTCGTGGAATTTTCCAGAGGTGGCTCTGGAAACTTGCTGACCATGACCCAGAGCTCCTGGGACACGTTCTTCCTCCCACAGGCGGGTCATCATGAAGCTGCTCCTTAAAGTTCTCTCTTGAGACACTCATAAAATTTCCAAAATGGACTAATCTGCTTGTTAACAGCCACCTCCTCAATCTCTCCTCACCGCTACCTCTGAGTTATTTAGTGGGGCCACGCCTGCTGACTCAATTCACAGAGAAGCTCTGTGCTCACAGTCCTTTTCTGCCCTGGGTGTCCCTAGTCCCAAAATCCCACAGGCTTTGCCTACATCTGCCTGTTCAGATCTACTCGTCACCACCAATACAAAGTCATCAATGAAGCTGAACTGCACACCAACCCCAGACGGTGAGAGCGCTGCGGCCCTCAGGCTCAGACCACTGCTCCTGGTCAAGTGTTTCTTACCTCTAGTGTCACTGTCACTGAGGGTCTAGGTGGGCTAAACAATCTCTAGTTACAATCCTGTTGTTTAAACATGCTCTTAGTTGCAGCTTTCCACATCAGGGATACAGGCCAAACCTTTTGTTATGGTTTAGATTAAGAACGGCCCCCTAAAGCCCCACGCACTCAGAGGCAGAGTATTATGAAAGCGATGGGAAACCGGGGGTGCTATAGTCATTGGTAATTTCATCCAACGGCAAGTTCAGCGTCTGATGTGCTGTTGTCTGGTCAGAAGCATTCGCTGGGCTGTCTCCCTCCCTAGCTTGTCTCCTCCCTCTGCTTCCTGGTCGCCATGAGGTGAGCTGCTTTCCTCTGCCCAGACCCTTCCACCATGCTGTTTCTGTGTTTAAGGCTGGCAGACAAAGACTGAAACTTCTGAGACTGTGAGACAAAATAACCCTGCCCTCCTTTAAAGTTACAGGTGTCAAGTGTTTTGTCCCAGCAACAAGGGAAGTGACTAATAGGGGCCCTTGATGGGGACCCTACCTTTAAAGAATGCTAAATGCCAACATTACCAGCTTTTGAGACAGAAAGTATATGATTAATGAAAAAATATTTTATTAAGCAAGTTTGAAATTAACACCAATGTAACTGTAATGAATATATCTCAGGCAAAAAAAAATTCTTAAAGTCAACTTATATCATTCATAAAAAAATTCATGAAAAAGTATCCTTTAATTGTACACGGATTTCATACTTGAAATAAATTACTATTTTATTTGATGTATGTTTTTGTGATATAGCATATCAAATCAAGCTTTGATTATATTCATATTCTTTATATTCCACTGTTTATGAAAAAGCAAATAGACTGAGATCTTTATTTAAAAGTTTTCTCTTTTAATTGGGTCTTTTCTGCAGGGGGGGTACCGGGGCTCAAACTCAAAGCCTTGTACTTGCTAGGCAAGCATTCTACCACTGAGCTAAATCCCCAACTCCCTTAATTGGGTCTTCAGCATTTATTTTTACTGTGATTAAATTGTGTTTACTGAAGCAAGCTTCAACTGTCAAGTTACAACATTTCATACATTGCCAAGTCCCTCCAATACCTGCTTTAAAAACAAATAATAAAGCAAAATAAAACACAAGAGCTTTACTTAGAGAAAAAAAGCGTGTCAAGTGAGGAGTATGATTATAGCAAATCTACATACTGTAGTTACTTCATAAAGTTAAAAAATGAACTTTAGAGAAATAAATAATGTATTGCTAAACCCTCAAAAATGTTGAAGGGTTTGTAAGCACACTTTATTTCATCCTTTTTGAGTAAAGTGTAAATAGCCTTTTGAAGGGAGATTCTGTCCCTGCTTTATGGAGAGGTAGACTGAGGCTTAGACGGAAAAGAACTTGAAATAACAAGACAATGGAAAGCCAAGAATGAAAACTAGGCAGGCCTCCATCCAAAAGCATGCAGCTGTAAGGCTTTTACATGAACTAGTCCTATCACTGTATATTTTGAACAACAATGAGTTCTTTCCCTTATTTGGAAGAGTGGCAGAGGGAAACAGAGTCAGAGGGTAATAAAAATTACCCAAGTCACAAGGGTCACAAATAATACTCAAATACCTAATGGGTCACCCCAGCAAAAAAGGATGAGTTAAGAACTGAGTATCTGCAACACAGAAGGAACTCACACAACTCAACAAGCAGAAAACAAGCAACTTTATTTTTTCTAATGGGCAAAGGACCTGAATAGACATTTCTCAAAAGGAGACATGCAAAGGAGCAGCTAGCTCACGAATGAAAACAGTTCCACATCATTAATCATTGGGGAAACGCAATTTAAAACCACACTGCGACACTACCTCATACCTGTTAGACCAGCTATTATCAAAAAGACAAAGGATAACAAGTGCTAGTGAGAATGGAGTAAAAAAAGAATGCTTGGCCACTCCTGATGGGAATGCAAACTAGGACACCCCTTAAGGAAAATGGCGTAGAAATAACCAAACACATTAGAAATAAAATTCCCATATGACCAAGTAATCCCACTTCCAGTTACACATTCTAGTTATACATTCAAAGGAAATGAAATCACTTATGTTAAAGAGATACTCTGAACTCATTTACTGCAGCATTATTCACAATAACCAAGATAGGGAATCACTGTAAGAGCTATCAACAAATGAATAAAGAAAATGTGAGATACACACACACAGTGGAACCGCTCAGCCTTAAAAAAGAATATCCTCATCTCTGTCATTAGAGAAACCCAAGTTATATATAAAGAGTAAAATAAAAATAGATAATAGGAAGTAGGGAGATAGAGCTCTCCCAAATGGGGATGGGATCAAGAAATGGAAGGAGGGCTGCGGGAGAGGAGGGAAAGGGGATATAAAAGGAATTAAGATGCATCATGAATGGGTACCAACTTCACACAAAGAATACAAACATGATGTACTGCAAACATGTACTAATGAAAAATAATTTTTAAAAGTCTAAAACAATTGCTTTGGAATGATCCCAAAGAAGCCACAAATGTGTATCACATGTGCAACTTGATCAGAACGCTCCTGGAGTCTTTCTGGGGCACCCTACTAGGTAGCAATGCTCGCCTGCTCACAAAAGCTAAATTCCTTGCTGCGGCGGGCAGTGGGGACCCTACAATCTGATGTTCCACTTGCCTGTCCTCCACAGTTCGTCATCAGGCTCTGTAGTTCTACTTTTTAACTTCTCCTTCATTCGTTCCTCTCTAAGAATTCCCAACCGTTCCATACCTTAGGTAATGGCCGTTCCGAGCCATTACCTAAAATACTGTCAATATTTTCTCAAACTTTATATAACGTGCCAATTCCTAGGCAGACTTGATATGATAGCAAACAAACTGAAAAATAAAAAGTGCATGCTCATGGTAGACGTTTAAATCACTGCAAGTAAGCAAGAGTAAGGAAAGGAAAGACTCAAACTAAAACGTAAAGATAACTTCATACACTGAAGCAAGTGTCAATGGTCTCAAGATTTAACACTTCATTTATATGTCACAGTCCTCCAACTATCAGAACCAGTGATGGATATGGTATGTGAAAACTTCATTTTTTCCGGAAAAAGTTAGACAGAAATTCCAGCTAAAAATTACAGTATGCACTTCTTTTGTGAATAAGAAAATGCCCTATTCTATAGAGCCTCAGATTATCAACAATTCAATTCGTTTCATGCACACTTTTCACTAATATTTTCATTATCACATTCATACTTTTCAATCACTTCATGATATATATGTGAAAATGTGGCTGATGACAATTAATGAGAGAAGCGGTTGGGAATTCTTGAAATTGTGCCTAAATACAAACAGTAAATTCAACAAGTTCCTCATCAATCAGTGCTTTAGTCAGAATAGATGCCAATGAAAGAGTGAAGGGTATTTTTTCCTTTTCAAAAAATAAACTGAACAAAATTCCCTCATGATTGCATATTTAAAAATCTAAACTCCATATTTGCCAACACTGTTAAGCTGCTGTCTCAACTGTGTGGCTTGTGCCAAATAAAACCTTTTACAACTTTCTAAAAAACTTCTATACAGGAAACTGTAAATTTGGGCAGGCGTATTTGTTTCTGAATATATGTATTTTTACAACAATTCTTACCTTTAGAACTATTTAAATTATGTGATATTCCACAATGGCCACAGACACCATATTAAAAATTTTGTATCTTTATCTGTTTTTTATGTGAGACCAAAAGAACAATAAATAGCATTGTTGTGTTTTCTGCTGCAGATAACTTTAAGGTGTGCTATCAGTCTTGGTTTTTAATGATGCAAAAACATTCGTCTGACAGAATCAGAAGAATTCTTAGAGTAATGTTCATGTGTTCTTATACAGGACAAAAAATTCTGAATACATACAAGCAAAATAATCATTTTCTTTGTATCTAACTTCCATTAATACAAAGAAAGAAAATAATACTGTTTTGTTTTGTTCCAACATGCTCCAACATTAAGGAAAGACTCATGATACTGAAATCTCACCTTCAAAATTTTTCTAATTGTGGAGAAACTAAAAGATGAGTACTGTTTGGGGGGGGAGGTGCTGAGGATCGCACTCGCACTCAGGGCCTTGTGCTTGCCAGGCAAATGCTCTCCTACTGAGCTAAATCCCCAATCTCTGATGAGTACTATTTTTAAAAAAACATTCTATATTTTTACCTCTATTTTCACATTTTGTGCTTAGGTCTCTCACATTAGCCAACATGACTGTCAAAGGTCAAAAAAGTTTACTTAATCTCAACATACACAAACAAAGCAACAAACATTGAAACAAAGAAATATAGCAGTACCATCAACTCCTATGGGGCTGCATTTTAGCCACTTCTAAACCAGTCTGAAGTGCTCACTTCGGCAGCACATATACTAAACCAGTCTAAAGCCAGGCGTGGTGGTGGATGCCTGTAATCCCAACACTAGGGAGGGTGAGGCAGGAGAATCACTACAAGTTCCAGGCCAGCCTCAGAAACACACCGAGTTCAAGGTCAATCTGGACTATAAACCAAGACCCTGTCTCAAAAAAAAATTCTGAATCCAGTCCTGCTATCCTCATCATAAGTCACCTGGGTCTTAAAGCCATATTGCTCTTTAATATTAAAATTGTATTTATATAGTGGGATAAAAATAATAAATACACATTTCTTCTGTTAGCAAGGCACTAACAAAAGGAATCTTAAACAATATCACTTATTTTGCACATACTTACTAGGCAGTGTTTATGTATAATCATTTATGCATATTATCATTAACACTCAAAGTTATCTTGGATAAGTTCACACATTCATAGACTTACAGATTTCTGTATTGTTTAATAATGTCATTAAAAGTCATTAATGCATAGGCTGGTAAAGACGTACATGCAATCAGCTCAAAAAAGAGTAACAAAAGTTGGAAAGATAAAGTCATAAACCTCCCTTAATAGTAGATCATAGATAGGCGACTGCAGATAGGAGATAAGTAAGACAACAAAGCAAACGGCAAAGTCATCAAGTACAGACTTATGGGGCAAGCATTTAAATTTTAGTAATCATTTTCCAGGCATATCAACTCCACCACACATACATACTGTAGTTTTTTTTTTCTTTCAAATCTATCTCAATCTTGAATCTAATGGTGTACATTAATTCATGTATTTCTCAAAACTGCCAATCATCCAACCCTGTACATCCCAAAGACTGTCAGGAAGGCTGAATACTTCTTCAGAGTCCCAAAGGATAGTCTCCTTGTAAAAACCGTTAAATATACACACCTAAAAGAAAAGATCTGCTTGGCTGTACTAACAGAAAAGTTAGACTTTCTCTTTTGGATTGTAAGATATATAATAGAGCCCCACATTTTACAGCCTACACCAAATATTAAACAACACCTCAGCATCTGGAGGCTGTAGGTGGTTAACCAGGCTCTTAAAACATACTTTATAAAACACTTAGACATTTAGTAGATATATTACTTATATATATGTACTACATATATTACTCATATACGGTACATACACATGTTGAGCATTCCAAACCCAAAAATCATCAAAATCTGAAATCTTTTGAGCACCAATATGATGTTATTTTAGAAAATTCCCTGCCTGACCTCACATGACTGACAGCAGTCACAATGCAGGCGACACTAAAAATACACAGAATTATCTTTAGGCTATTAATATAAGGTATATACGAAATTTAAATGAACTTTGCATTTAGCCTTTGGTCTCATCCCCAAGCTACCTCATTATGCATATTCAAAAACTCCAAAATCCAAAAAAATGCAAACTCCGAAACACTTCCAGTCCCAAGCATTTAGGATACAGGATATTCAACCTGTACAGTACATTTAAGTTCTATATACTACAGTACACAATATATACTATACACAACATGATGTCATAATATAATCCTATTTTACTATTAAACTTGAAGAAAAATTTAAGTTTTAAATGTACAGTATTAATATTATATCACTTAAGCATCGCTTAATAAAATGACAAATTCTATAATTCCTCATTAAATCAGAACTCAGCAGATATACAATATGGCCAAATATAAAATTAAAATTAAAAATAGACACTTAAGGCCCAAAGATCATCATTAGTTTGAAAGGATTTTTGTTGTTACACGGATGTTGGGTTGGTCTACCAGCTAATTTTTTCCAGCTTCCTCAATCTGTGTAGAAATGGAGTATCAAAAATTAATAAGGGTTAAAACAACACTACAACTATTAAGAAAACAATGTGCAATTACAAAAGTGAAGCATTACAAGGAAAATAACGCCACACTCAAACCTGGGCTCTAAGCTTGTCACTGTCTAAGTAAGCTATCATCATCTTAATCTCACTCTTCAATTTCTCTAGCCAGAAAGACGACCACACAAAGTGAAACTATATGCCAGGAGCTTTACAAATGTTATTAGCCAACTTATGTAAATTCAAAAAGAAAATATCAATTGTCTTTCCAATAAGGCAGAAAATGAATAGACAGTCATATAATTGCACTACACAACCCTAAATTAATACTGCTCATTTTGTATAGAAAAAACGTGTGTGTGTGTGTGTGTGCACATTTGTGTGTGTGTGTAGACAGCATACTGTAAAAGCAAACATTCATTCTTTAGGATTCTGTTTCTTGCTTCAAAATAATTTCTTCTCAATCTATATACTCGAGGTTCCTTTGCCAGCACAAAGTTACAGAATTTCAAAGTGAATTCAATTATTGTTAGTTTTTTCACTCTCCTTAAAATAATCATCATGTACACTAATTAACATAATTCATGTATCTTTATAAACAACCAGGCTTCAAGGTTATGTATAGGCTTATGAAGTAAAGAAATAAGAATAATATACACAAAACCTTCAGTCAATACTTTCATAAAAAGGATTAATAACATCTTATATATTCATACATCGTTACATACAAATAAAGCAAGACTATATTTTCTCACTTAAAAGAAAAGGTGAAAAAATAATCTTTACTTTTATAATTCAGTACTTAGGGTACAGTACTCTAAAACGAAAGTTTTGGTTGAATTACCATCAAAAACTTTCAAGTGCAATCTTGTCTGCCACAAAATTAAAGAAAAACTATAAATTCTAAATACCAGTGATAATTTAAAGATGAGTTTTCATGATCGCTCTTACTCATCTCTGTACTTGTTTCACAGCAAATGTCCCAAGGACATCGCTGAAATCAACAAAACTGGTCGCCAATACTTCCAAAGACTTGAGTTAGGATGATCTGGGTTAGGATTCAGGGGGCTCTTGAACAAACTGGATGGAAAACCTCAGATACATCTTAAAATAAATGGAGGACTCAGAGAAATCTACAAAACTTTCTGCTGTAAAGCTCCACATGTCTCCAGCCTACATGGTAAACTGTAAATGATTTTGAACTTCAAGCACCCACTTTCCTCCCTCCCTCTCTCCCCCTTCCCTCCTCTCCTAGCCTCCTCTCTGGGTCCTCCTCCTCCTCCCCTTATCTCCCCTTGCCCTTCCTCAGAGTTGATCTCTTCCTAAGGCTCAAGAAAACCTGAAACAAAGACATGAAGACTTCCTCCCACATCCTTAACTCCACACTAACGCTCTGCCTTTCCTACTGGCAAAAAGCAGAGATCCCTGCTACGTTGTGATGGACATTCAGCCCTCCTACTCTTGTTTTCACTTGAGATAATAATGTATGCTGAAAATGGTAACTGGAGATGGACAGACAGATGGATGAATTGAAAAGATCTGCCTAGTCCCACTATCCAGTCTATATTCTGTGTATAAATAACTCTCAAACTCACATCTGAAAATCTCACTCATAATCTTAAAAAAAAAAAAGTGAGATCTGTATCCTGGCTATCCTAAGCAAACTTCTCAAACTTCTCTTTTAAAGACAGAAGCCGACTGGGATAGCTACAAAAGGAAAGGGTTTCCTTATAAATCAGTCATCACAGCTGATAATTTTCCCTTTCCAGTATTTCGCCAGGTGTCTTCCCCTGAGCTTAACTCTGGTTCTAACTAGCTCAGGACTGAACAGTTTTCTTTCTGCCAGAACACTGCTGGCATTCAAAAACATCCCCCACACAGCAACCCATCCGTCTTTCAAGATGGCCTTGCTATGATATCTCTATGAGAAGATTGCTGAGGCTTCTGGGAATTTGAGTTAAATCACAAGGCCTCTCCATAACAACTTTCCCTGCATTTCCCACTCACTACCCTTCAGCCTGCTGTGTCCCAAAGGTACCTGCTGGCCCTCTCCTTGTGCTTTCCAATCACTCTCTCCACGGAGTATCTCTCTCAGTTAGCAATTGAGACAGCTGGAATCCACTCTCCATCCAAAACCCCAAGCCCAAACTTCTTGAATCATGCATGTTTCTCTGCATCCTAAACTCCTTCTAGGATGTCTGTGTTTTAAAGTCTGTCCATATTAATTTGGCCTAATATGAACATTCTGACAATCATTTCCTTTAGAATTTGGGTAAGTTAGGGGCTGGGGCGTTAGCTTAGTGGTTAGAGTGCTTGCCTTGCAAGCACAAGGTCCTGAGTTCGATCCCCAGCACCACAAAAAATGAAAAATAAAAAAAAACGAATTTAGGTAAGTTAAACTTTGACAGAATTGCATTAACTTTTTGGGAATTTTCAATTACACATTGTGTGTATGCTTAATGGCTATTGTTTTTAATTAACTAGTCTGCATCCAGACAGAAATGGTGGTAGGCTACAATCTTTAAAGTAAGGCCTTCAAACTGAGTGCCTAGGAGTCTGCTCTTGTTGACCCATAACAGACATCCCACAATATTAATGAGGAGGAACCAGATGTGACTTGTGCCAATTTAGACAAAACTGGCAACTTTCATGGAAGTTGCAAACAGTTGAAAGCTACATGTAAACTATTTAGATAAACAGAAAATCCTGGCACTCACTGTTACCTTAGTGTGGCCTCCAGAACTTTCACAACCTCTTGATGAGTGATTTTTCCCTGGGGCTGTGCCCTAATACTCCTGTACTCAGTGTCACAATTCACAACCCTCAAGGTTTAGCAAAGCCAGTTCCAAATAGTGCAAAGGAAATGCTTCAAGATTATTCAAGTGATCATTAAAAGGTCTTCCATGACAGAAATTCAGCACCTTTCCCGCAAAGCACTCACGGGACTAAGACCACTGGCGCCGCCACAGCCCCTCTCCCTGGCAATCTATCACCCCTGTCTATGCAATCCCTCTGGATGACTACGGAGATAACTGGAAATTCAAAATTGCTCTAATAGTGTTGAAAGGACTGAGTCCCTCCCGGGGTGGCCTATCCAAGATAATAACTCCTTTTCCAACCTGCCTTTGGCCATTGCCCAGCGCCCCACAACCTTACACTTACGGGACACCCAGTACCTCCCTGCTCCCGGACATCCCCTCGTGACTTCAGTCTCGCAATCCCAGTTGTCCCCGGAATGAAAAAACAGGAAGGCTGCAACTTTAAGGTTTTATTGCTGGAAAATTTGTTTCCATCCTCACAAAGAGATGGTACTAAAAGATGGCTAGGGCTTGAGATAACTGTGGTCTGTGGTTGTTTTCACAGCTGGCGAGTCAATCACTCTTTTTTAAAAGCTTAACTGACAGGTGAGAAATTCCTGGTCCCTAGTCACTCCGGGAACTCCTCAGCATCCCTCTAAGCTGGGACAGCGCGCCGGCCCGGCGGAGACGGGAGCGGGCGGGCATGCCCGGGACTCCGGGGCAGGAATGAGGATGCCGGCGCGGGAACGCGCTGGTCCAGGGTCGGCGGGAAGAGAGGGGCGGCCGGGAAGCGTCAGGGATGCGGCCACGGCGGGGCGGGGTGGAAGGGGCGAAGCGGGCGCGGGCCGGAGGGAACTCGGGCGGGCGAGGGGGCCTCGCAGCGCGGCCGGCGGGCGGGAAAGTTGGCGCGGCCCGGGCGGGCGCGGCGCCCCGCGTCCTTACCTTCTGGTCCACGATGGAGCAAGCCATCTCGCGGACGTGCGCCAGGCTGAAGTCGCCGGACGAGTCCTGCAGCAGGAGCACCGGCTCGCGGCTCAGGCCGATCTGCAGATGGAAGGAGACGCCCCCCGCCGGGGCCGCCCCGGGAGTCGGCAGCGCGGCGGGCCCCGGGCCGGACCCCGGCACCAGCGCGGCGGCCACCGCGGCGGCGGGCAGCAGCGGGCTGGGCGGGCGCAGCAGCGGGGGGGCGCTCATCGCGCGGGCGCGGGCGGGCGGCCGAAAAGTTTTGCGGCCGCGGAGCCGGGCGCTTCTTTCGCCGAGAGCCGAGACGGAAAATAAAACTTTCCGGGAAAGTCCCCGCGCGGGGGCAGGGCGCGGGCACGAGGCTCGGGAGGGGCGGGCGGGGAGCAGGGAAAATGGCCGAGGCGGGAGGACCGCGCCGCCCGCCCGAGCAGCCGCGCGGCGCTCCAGGGACGGGCGCGGGTTAGCGAGGGGCGGGGACGCGAGCGGGGGGCGGGCCCTGCGGAGCCGCCACCCGGCGGGACGCGAGCCGCCAGCCGAGCGCGGGCCTCGCTCCCGCGGGCGCCCGGTCCCTCCGAGCGCTCCGGGCTACCTACTTCTACGGGCGAGGAGACGGGCTGCACCCGGGAACGCCGGGCCCCGCGGTTCCCGGGGTCTTACCATTAGGGCGCCGGGGGCGGGGGGAGATAGCGAGTCATCCAAAGCCACTTGCCGAGAGGTTGTTGCCAACAGAGGGTGGGAGCGATCCACGGAAGTGTGTCGAAACCTAGCGCTACCTTTCCCCGGGTCTCCCCGACACGCCCCTACGGCCAGTCCCACCTGCTCCACCCGGCCCCGGACGGGCGAGTGGCTGGCTTCCGAGGCTGGGTTCTCTGGAAGGAAAAGCTCCGGGGTCCAACGGGCAGGCCCGAGGAGCATCGTAGGCGGCCTCTCTGCCTCTGCCTCACCGCATCTGGAGCTTCTGCTTAGGAGCCTCAGAAACCGGCGCTTTCCTCCCCTCGCTCTGCAGGCCGCTTTGTGGGAAGGTTGCTCCCAGCTGCGCCCCAGCAGCATGACCAGCAGTCATGGCCAGAACTGGGCACTGCCCGCTCGAATTCTGATGTTGGTCGTTGCCTTGGTGTTAGAGGAGCAAGGAGTGCTTCCCGGTCCCGGGAATGCTGCCCTCCTGCCCGCTGGCCCTCCTTGGTGTGTGACCACAGCTGCGCAGGGCCCACTTGTCACAAGGGCCCTGTTCTGCGTAGCGCTTTGCCACCCCGGTCTGCTGTCACGCTTTTGGAATTTGTAATAAATTTTGGACGAGAAGCTAGGCCTTTTCGCTGTGCAGATTTAGCCAGTCTTCTCCTTTTGCCATTTCCCTAGTGCTTCCTCTTGCCTTCACAAGCATACCTGAGCACACGTTAGGTGTGCTTTCTTTTGTAATGCACTACGTTATTTTGCCCTTGGTGTTGACCTTTGGTTGGCACGGGCTATTGCAAGGTAGTTTTCTTTGCAGTTATGTTCGGTCAGGAAGGAACCACTGATGCCCCCGACTACATTTGTGACACTCACATCTGATCTCCGGATCTGATGGTTTGATAAGGTTGGCGTTTTCTCTGCTTGGTTGTGTATGAGGTGGTCCTCTTCACCCAAGGCACAGCATAATTTCCCCGAGGTATCTATCGAATTCAGCTAAGCCGGGAGGATGATGAAATTATTCTTGACGCAGTGTCCTTCTGAATTTAGTAAATGAGAGCTTTGTCTTTCAAGTGTCAGAAAAGGACGTATTTTCTTCCAAGGTTGAAATAAGGTCAACATTCTGCCATTGTCTAGTACCAGGGCAAATGTTTGCAAGTAAGTTCACAAAGTACTTACAGGCAGCTAGTTTTACTTAAAATCCAAGAGATCTGGAGACATTTATGTTTTGTAGATGTCACAGTTAACACCTTGAGGACTTCTCTGTTCCAGACTCTTCTGGTACCAGCTGTGCGGCTGTTAAGACAGACAAGGTTCTTGTCCTAACAGAACACATTGAAAAGAAAAAAGAAAAATAAATAATACTATTTCTGATAGTCATAATTGCAATAAATAATAATACCGCAATGTCAAAGAGAGGGGCTTTGTGAGCAGCAGAGTGGGGAGAGAGGCATTGCTTTGAACAGTGAGTGGGAGAAGGTTTCACTAAGGCATATACATGTAATCCGAACCTGGCTGGTAGAAACCGACAGGCTCTAAGGAATTCTAGAATCATAGTCTTGTAGGTACAAGGAACAGGTAAAGACCCTATAACAGGAATGCACTGGGCATTTTGAAGGCACAGAAAAAGAGGCATGTGGATGAGTTGAGGTCAGAAAACTGTTAGAAGCCAGATTATCAAGGCTCTTGAAAGTCATGCTAAATAGTTTTTATTTTATTCTCAGTGAACTGCTGAACCACCAGAAGGTTTTAACTACTGAGTGATATAATTTAATTCGCGTGTTTTAAAGATGACTCTCTGGCTACTGTGTGGACAACAGATTATAAGAAAAAAAGACAAAAAGCAAAGACATTAGCTAGGTAGAAGACTGTTGGTACTGTCCAATCCAAAGGACTTCTGTGGTTGTAGTAGCGATCCTAAATATGGAAAAGTACACTATCTAATTTGGAAGTAGAGCTGCAGGTCCTGCTGATGAACCAGAGGTTTGTAAGGAGTGAAGTAATGGGATGTCCTGAAAGACTCCTAGGTTTCTAAGCAATTGGTGTCATGGTGGTATCAATAATTGAGAGAGATGACAAAAAAGAATCAGGGTTAGGGAGAAATAACATTTCTGCTTTGAGCATATTGATCTCAATATGCCATCAGACTTTCAACTAGAAATTACTAGAGATGCATGTAACTCCAACATTCAAGAAAGAGGAGGCCAGAAATACATTTAGAAATTACCAGTGTGCAGAAAGCATTTCAAAGTCTAGTTAGAAGAGATCTCTAGAAAGAGTGAGCATAAGGCAGTCATCAGTTTATGAGAGCTACAGGAATTTGGGTGTCCAATTCAAGACAAAAAACAATAACTCCCTTTTACGCTACATCAGTTATATGAAAGATTCTCTCAAGGTTTTGGAAATAATTGGGAAGGAAGCAGAGGATAGGAAGAAGAAGGCTTGGAGAAATAAAATTATTTTTAAGAAGTTGAAATTTTACCGAATTCAGAAGAGTAAAAAGAAAGAAGCAAGAAGAAAAATTGAAAAACCACTTTAGTGCCCCATAACAAGCCAAAAATGCCCACAGAGGTGGTTATCACCCTTTTTGCAGCTGGCATTTGAGTACTGACTATGCCAGCTACTAAGTTTTGTTAGATGATAAGAGAATGAAAAATAGATAATACACCAAAGTAACCTAGTGCATATCTCTGGTGGCTTCAAAATGATACATAGAGAACTTGAAGAATTTAGGACAAATTGTCATCCCTGGGGAACAAAAAGAGGATATAGAAAGTGAATATTTGCCTATATCAAATACTTTATATTCTTGAAATGACCTTTCATTTTTTGAACCGTGCCTAACATACTGGAATAACAGACTTCTGGCAATGACCATAAACATCATGTTAGGAAGAAGGTGCCCTGATCAAGATTCCGTGTAAAAGTGATTATGTGGAGGTGCTTACAACACTTGCCAAAGATGAATGCTAATCTTGCTGGGCATTCTTCAAAAGAGGGTTGTATGTTTAAGTAACTTTGAAAGTGTCCAGGAATTCACTATTGAAAAGGGGTTGTAAATAACCAATTTAAATAGGAGTCAGTCTAGGAGTACAGAGAGCCAGGTGAGGAATAAACTCAGAAACCAATGTGACTACATTTTAAATTCTTCATGAGTATATATCTGCAAAGAAAATAAAGTAGACATACCTAAATGAACAAGCATAGATAACAATAATGATTATTTTAAACTAAAAACAGCTGGATTTTATAGGTCTGTTTTATAAATGGATGGATTTCTTGGGACACGGTGTATTGTAGAACAAGTGTTTATAAACTGCTTTTTTATGAAGGATTTAGAATTCCCTCTAGGCCCTAAGGTAGCATTCCAGACATCCTGCCTCCCTTCCAAACAAGCATTTCTGCCTTCATCTGCTACTAATCAGAGTCCCACCAATTTATTTGAGAATAAAAATTCCCATTGCTAACAACACTCCTGAAACCCTTCAGTGCGCTGGACAAGGCTGACCTGGGTTTGCTGCTAGATCTGCTCCTTGTCCATGCTTGCCTGATAGACTAAGCTAAAGTACGAGACCACACATTTTTTTCTGAGAAGTGATTTGGGTTCACACATTGCCGCTTCCACAAATTGTGCATGGGGCCTCAGTTACTCCATTTGTAAAATCAAAAGTTACACTCTTGAGATGTTTATAAAAGCATGATGTCTGCCACTATTAATCCTACCCAGAATAGTAACTATCATAACCATATTACTCCAAAGATGATTTTTGCCAGCCACACTCCTTATTGTAATGCTAAAACAGCAGAGACA